>LQRL01020010.1:0-16783 GCA_001703475.1 Hydroides elegans
GTTTATAAGTTTGAATTCTTAATACACATAATTTTTATGAACCTATATATATATATATATATATATCTTTTTTTTCTAAATGGTTCATTTAAATCTTATTGCTTGACTGTAAATAAGTGTTTACTATAACACAAAACAAACAACAAGTCAAACAACTTGCGCAGCATCACATTCAACAACAGCGTAAAACAATGAAATCATCATATGGTATTAAATGTGTATCGTGTTAGGAATCCAAATGTTATTCATGTTATATCGGTACATGCTTGTAAAATCATTCATTCGAATTCAAATATGGATCGTATGATATAGTAAACATTGATTTATATTGATGTATATCCAACGTCAGTGCTTACATATAAATGCATTTAAGCACGTCATTAAAGTATATACAATTTATTGTCAAATGCCATTCATTTTATATGCTGTTGTGTATAGTTGTATATGGAACTCCCATTTGATATGAAACATGATATTTGTCATAAAATAAAGAATTCTTTAAGACATAATAACAACTATATGCATCGGTGCTTACAATTAAATTGCACGTCATTAAAATTATTTATTTATTGTCAAGTGGTAACTATTCATATGGATACAGCATGTACCCAGTAAAAACTGAATTTCGATCAGACCCGCCTGTTACATAGGAGGTGTAACCAGCCCTTACCCAAACTGCTTGCCCGGCATCGCATTCAATGACAACCGATAGAGAGGCTACCTGATTATGGGCGTAGGTGCCATCATTGCAATATGCCTCTGCAATGAATACAGAATCTAGCATGAGGTCAAACGTAACGTAGTATCCACCCTGCGGTAGGACATTCAAATTGAAAAGATAGACGCCCCTGCGTGGACACATAAAAGAGCTATTGAAGCGGTTATAGTGGTCTCCAATATTGCTTATAATTCCAGTAAACTCAACTTGATCTTCGTAAGTGTAACTTGCGTCATCTGCTGCGTATGCACTGAATCCAGCTGGATCATACTGGGCGGAGCTACCTGTCAAACAACGATCAAAATGTTGGGTTCATTGTGATGATATTATTATAACCAATATTACTATTATCATTATAATAATCATAATGTTAGCACATTACAATATATGACATTATTACAATTATCATTATTATGCTTATGATTGTGCCTTTATGATTATCATGATTATCATAATTATTATGATTATTATCATTATTATTATTATTAAAAAAAATATTTAAAAAAAAACATACAAATAATTTGAGAAAACGAATAGCTTATACGTCAAAGCATATAACCTGTTCCACAAGTGTAATACACCTGCAGATATTCCGCTACTTGGTTTGTTTCACATTCATCAACCACTGATCCTAGATACTCGTAGTTACACGATGTCTTATTATCACATGACGCCTTGAGTCCTACCCAATCACTAAAGCGATTGTCTTCCACTGCCACTCGACAATCGTCTACCTGGTTTGGCATACAACATTCACCCACTGGACATTCGATGTCGTAAAGACCATAAAAGGCATCAGTTATATTGATTACGCCACCGTCAAAGCACCAAAGAGTAATGAACTCAGAAAGGCAGCTAAAATCCGTCTGCAATTCTGAAGCATATATATATATAAATTCATGTCACTAACCTTTAACCAATAGTTTGTTGATTCATTATAGGAATTTAAGTATGTCTATAAATCTGAAGCAAATTTAGAAAGTTTCAGATAACTCAACTTGAACTAAAAATCTACGCAAAACATGTTCATGTTTAGTAATTACATTTAGAATTATATAAATAATGATATTTAAGCTCCAACATCACCCTTTTTAGCTCTTTAATTTATTGCGATAGTGAATAATAGAAACTATAGCATAACGGTTATATGGATGATCAATTAGACTTACGCGTCTGCGTTTCGAATGATTCGAACAAATGTTTTAAGTTGTTTATTTGATGACGTTGCTGATCATTTTCTTTTTCATGGCTGTGTATAACATCCTGTTGCATGTTAACTTGGGACTGTAGACTAGCCATTTCCCCTTTGTGGATTTTGAACTTTAAACAAAAAAAGGAATTTTATCAAAATAATCGAGGCAAGAATGAACCACAGTTGTTTGATGACAGATTGATAAAATTCAACGGTCTCATATAATTAAAAATGTATTATCAAATATAATTACTTGAGCCTTCAAGCTTGTCATTTCGCTTTTCAAATCATCAAGTTGTTTAGCGTCGATGTTGATCTATAACAGAAAAAAAACAAATGTATTTAAGTTACTTTTTTTCACCTTTAAGATACCATATATCCATATCATCATTTTAATGTGAATAGATAATTGCTATGTTTACAGATAGTATAAGGGTTTTGTAACTGTTAATGTGAGAAATAATCCTTTTCTATGCAGTTCGCACCGCAGCGAACATATATAAATTTCGAAAAACGAGTTGTTCCCCAGTTATTCATCCGCATTATCTCGTGCAAACGATTTAATATATAGTTTAATAGATAGTTTAATAGATAGTTTAAAGACAAAGTGGAAAGTATTCGACAAACATTTGATGATGATTTAACCCCGGCCTACAGTAACAACACTGATTTTTGTGGAATCGCTTTTGAACGTGTCAAACCAGTGACAGAAGGTGACAATTTGTTAACCATCAAATCGTTCAAACCTAAACCATGCGAATAGGATTCAATACCAACCACACTGCTCAAACAGTGTGGTACTGAACTCACCCCAATAGTAAACATGTTATTGAAACCAGGGTCATTGCCAGATATATATAAGAATTCTTTCATTCGCCCTCTACGAAAACAACAGTTCTGAGAACAGAATTAAAGAACTACCGTCCGGTTTCTTATCTAACATATATAAACAAGATCATAGAGGAAACCGAAGGCCGCTAAATCGCTTTACATTTGGAAAAAAACAACTACAATCGGCCTATGAAAAAGGACACAGCACCGAAATTACCCTTGTAGCCGTCTTTGACACCCTGCTTAGCAGAGTGTATAAAACGGATAGGGCTTTTCTGGTCGCAATGTTGAACTTTCGATACCATCGATCACGCCATACTTCTCAAACGCCTTCAGTCATCCAGGGAACAGTGATAAGGTGCTTGGATCCTACTTGTCTAAACGCACTGTTTGCGTTTCGATCAACGATGCATTTTTCGACACGCTGGATCTCAATTGCTCCCTACCCAGGGTTCGAAGCTTGGTCCAAGGCTCTACTCAGACTACACCCAACCTTTTGGATATTTACCTAGGACATTTCTTTTACGATACCATTTTACGCAGACGGTTCCAGTATCTTCAAACCATTCTCGCTCAAAACTCATATAGCCCAAACAAACACCGCCCAAGAGTTAAGTAATGGTATCAACTCAATCCTAAATTGGACAACAAACAATAGACTGAAATTAAACCCTTCTAAAACAGGATTCATGGTGGTCTGTAGTGTACGAACAAGGTTAAAATTGGCGAACTAGTCGTCGGCAAAAACGCTATTAGCTCGGCCGAAAGTTCGAGAAATATAGGAGTCATGAACATAGCGGCCAGGTAATTTCTTCAAAAGCCCTGGGATAGTAGCGCAACCGAACTATTACGAACTCTACACTGGTTAAGAATTGGAGACAGGATACGCTTTAAAATGCGCTGCCTGACATGACAATCGCTGCATAATAGTCGTCCCTCATATATTTCGTATCTCGTAAAAGCCTACGACCATTCTCAACGCCTTAGATCCGCGGATAACCTCTCCCTCTACGTTTCGAAAACGCGAACTTTGTACGGCGACCACGCTTTTCGTCACTCCGCACCTAAACTCCGGAACGCACTACCAAATACTATCCGAGAACAAACATATCTCGCCTTGTTCAAACACAAAACTCAATACTCAAAACTCTTTTTTATTCATAAAAACAGTTAATGGATATTTTAGCGCATATGTGCCATCTGCGCAATATAAATGACAATTGATAATGCTGATGATAATGATGATGATGATTATTTTGATCTGTTTAATAAGGCATATCCTTGCGCGCACAATTGCTACAAGGCTAGGGCGTGAATGTCGGTCATCATGTCGTCTTAGAAATGCAGGAAGTTGTGTATTTTAATGATTGAAACTTTAAGCTACGGATTTACCAAAATTCACCCAACGTAATTTGTCGGTCAATAAAATGAAACGTAATTTTCAAATCTGAACTATTAATTGAGCATAAAAACCAGTTAAGGCAGCATTATACATATTCAAACTGTTATTTTGAATTGTAAAAAATGTCCCAAAGCTGGCATTTTTAGTACCAATTGTCGTGCCATTGTGAAGTACTTTTATTTATTCCAGCAACCGCTGCAACTCGCTTCAATTTGTGAATATGCGACTAAAGAGTGACAATGTACAAATTACCATTTTAGTCCGACCAGATATTTCAAACATCCATGAAAATGAATATTAGGTTTTGTTTACTCGCTATTTTGTAAGTTCTATTTCAAGAGTTCGCCAAATTGTCGATAGTAAATAAAGAGTTGTAAAAAACATATTGAATGAACTCACATTATGTGCTGTTTGATTTGGAAAATTATTTATAGAAATGACCAAATAGTTGTTGTAGGGAACAACCGGACACTTCTTTTGTTGTCGTGTACATTTGAATATATTTTCGTTTTAATATATGCGGGTTCAGAATAAATATATATAAATCGGGCTTATGAGCTACAAATTTTGAATGGAGCTTTGCTTTGATTCTTATTCCTATTATTACTTCTTTAAAATAAAACCGGTTTTAATGCCAAAGCTATTATTGTTTTCAATTCAATCAGCAATTTTGTAAAAAATAAAAGGTCTTCATTATGTTTACATATAAACATGTCAGAATGAGGTTATGAGGAAACAAAATAATAAAAATCAAGATAAAATTAAATAGAGCCATAGCCTAGTTTGTGGTTGTTGTACAATTACTATATATTATAGTTACTATTTAAAAAAAATCTGCTTCTTTATTCATAAATTGAACTTCAAAAACCGAAAATGAATCATGTTACCGTCACTAAATAATGATTTTCATAGCTGTAGTTTTTTTTGTTGTAGTCGTAGATTAAAATACATCAAATTACCTTATTGATTTGTATATTCAAAAGCACAATAAGTGTCATAGCTTTGCGGAAAAATCATAATAAATTAGCATATAAACTTTACTCTGGCACAGCCTCATTAACAACTCACCCTGTCAATTTCCCTTCCATTAACTGCTAAACAACATAACAACACCTCGATAGAAAACTTTTTTGTTGATCCCATTTTATCCTTTTATTATATTCCAAATATAATGCTTACTTTGTATCTGAAGGTAAATGAATGATCTGACACATTAACCGACTTAATATTCATTACTTGAATCCACATGTCCTCCAACAATATATTTGAATATACCGTACTACAAAAACGATGGCCGATGGGTTTATATCAAGCACAACATAATAAGCAAACAATACTTTTTATGGGTTATTTCAACTGTAACAATAAAGGCAAATACAAATAATACAGTTAGCACACATATATTATCTTACCACCTAAGCTTTCGTTATTTGATTTGAGTTTAGTATAGAAAAACACAAACATATTATAACATGCTGAAATTAATAGGTAACCAATACGTTCTTAATTAAACATTGATACACGAGAGAAGCATAGTACTTAATATTCAAAATGCAAATGAGACGAGGATATTACGCGTTAGCAGTTATAAGCGAATATCCAGATACAGCTCCTGCATAATTGTTCCACATGAATTGTTATATAAAACGTCACACAATTGTAAAATCATGCCTAACTTTTTGTATAAAGTTCAAATCTAAATATATTTTTGCACAACAATCAAATGTAATAATAATCATCAATCATGTTTGTTCGCATGTATACCTCAAAACACGTGCAAATAAAATAGACAAAAGAAGTTTTCAAAAAAAAAACATCGACCAGTGTTTCTTATCGGCCAGTGTATTTGTCATCGGCGTTTCGCAAGTTTGACGATAATCTCTAGTTATCATATGTGGGTCATAATTTCAATTATTATCCCGTGTGCATAATTGCAAAGTCGACCAAAGTATGAAACCTTATCATTTTTGTGATGAAAATAGCTAATTTTATCAACTATATAAGTCAATGTGACACGCTAAAGTGGTTCTTAATCAATTTGTAAGAGACTATTAACACTGTGTTACACTCAAAAATATACATGAATGAAATAGTGTCTACTTTATAAACTCGACCACGTTGATTACGAATCTGAACTTATGAATGTTCTATCACGTCCCGTTGTTTTCTGTAAAATCGATTTTATATTTTTTTGGCCTTTTGACGAATTTTTATGGTTATAGTTATTTTGAAAATTACAATGTAAACCTACTCAAATATTAGCTTTACTGTTTATGGTTTTCATAATCTATCCAGCAAAGAGGTTTTTAGCTTTCAATTTTAGTGAATCACATATAAATCTCAAATAATTTTTTCCAAAAAAAAAAATAATTCCTTACTCAAATTTTGCTTCGTCAGAAAGAACTGGAACTGGTTCAGCTAGGTTCTGACGTGGGTGCGTATCTCGATGTCTCCATGCGAAAAGATTCCCAGCGCGGTAATCGACCAAAGTTACCGAACTTTGACGAGGCTAAGGACGACATTGACACGTTCATAGAGCGGTACGAGCGCTTTGCTGCGAGTCAAGAGCGGCCGGAGGACACGTGGGCAGCCAGTCTAAGCGCTTTACTGACCGGGAAAGGACTCGACGTCTATGCCAGCATGCCGCCAGAACAGACCAACGATTGTGATGACCTAAAAAAGGCTGTAATTCACAGATACCAGTTTACCGCCGACGGATTCAAGAACAAGTTCCGGGAACCCAAACCAGACAAGGGTGAGACGGTTTTCCAGTTTGTGGCCTATCTGAAACGTTATCTCGACCGGTGGACAGAACTTGCCGAGGTAAATGTAAGCGTGGCTGCTATCAGGGACCTCTTCATCCGTGAGCAGCTGATCAATACCTGGTCGAAAGAGCTGGCCCTGTTCTTGAAGGAGCGTGTCCCGAAGACGATTGACGAGGCTACACAGCTGGCTGAGCAATACCTTCAGGCACATGGTGGCGCACTCACCTCACAGAGGTCAAGTTCAAAAAGGGGTATACAACCGTCGCATCAGTCAATTCCGAAGCAACAACAGCCGCCGTCGACCCAAACAGACGCCACACCTTCCGAAGAGAGTCGCAACAACAGGATTTGCTACTTTTGTGAGAATAGGGGACATTTCGCTCGCGATTGTCGCAACAAGAAGGCGGAAGAAATGCGTGGTGCTGAAGCGATGGCGAGGGGAGTTCACGACGATTGTCCTGCCTGACGATTGGAGAAAGTGAGAGTCATCTCCACAGGGTCAAAGGGGGCAGAACCAGGGTCAAGACTGTAGGAAGACGGCAGCATTCTGCAAGACGATTCCTGAGAACATCAGCCATAACACGAAGAATGGTCAAATGATGTTAACCGACGGTATGTCGACTGGGTAAATTGGAGATATGCAAGTGAAGGTGCTGGAGATACTGGTTGTACGAATGCAGTAGTCAAAGCCGGAATGGTGCATGAGAGCCAACTCACCGGACGACAGATGGGCTGTGCGCTGGTGAATGAGTCAATTAAGAAGTTCCCTCTAGCACGGATTGAGGTTGACACGCCGTACTTCACTGGGGCTGTAGAGGTTATGTGTATGGAGAACCCAATCCACGACCTGATCATTGGGAACCTGCCCGGAGCTTCAACAGAGTTCTACCTGGCAGAGGAAGGAGTCGACAACTCTAGCAGTAACGACAAGGGCTCAAGAGCAAAAGGAGAAGAAGCATATCAAGCCATTGAAGATAGTCGCCGTTGCAGCAGCAGAGGTCAACGTGGATCAGCTGAAAGCAGCGCAAAAAGGAAGATGAATCCCTAGACAAGCTACGTGATCACGCCGCACAAGGCAGAGAATGTTCGACGCGCGGTGACAAGAGCTACGTGTACGTGTACAGCATTGACGACGATGCCCTATACAGAACTCTCAATGATTCGAAAGGGTCCTCAACATTGGAAACCAGCCAGATTGTGGTACCAACCCCATACCGCAGACAGGTCATGGCCCTGGCGCATGAGTCACTGGTCGTAGGTCACCTTGCAATGATGATGGGCCGGATAATGGACGATGGACCGGATTACCTGCAACATATGTCAGAAGACGGTCCCTTAAGGCAGATCAACGAAGGTTCCACTCGGAGAAATGACGATCATGGACGAACCGTTCCAACGTGTCGCTGTGGACCTGATTGGACCAATCTACCCAGTGTCCGATAACAAGAACCGGTACATTCTCACGGTGGTGGACTTCGGAACTCGATATCCAGAAGCTATAGCGTTGCCGAAGATAGAGACGGAACGTGTAGGAGAGGCGTTGCTGGATGTCTTCTGCAGGGTTGGAATTCTAAAGGAGATACTGAGTGACCGAGGTTCGCTGTTTACAGCCGACATGATGAGGGAGGTTTGCAGCCTCGTGTCCTTCAAGCAAATTTACACGACACGACACCGTACAATCCCCGATGCAGCGGACTTTGTCAGCGAATGATGGGAGTACTGAAGAGTACGTTGAAGATGTGCCAAGAGCATCCTTAATACTGGGACCGGTACCTTCCTGCCGTGCTGTTTGCCTACAGAGAAGTGCCACAAGCCAGGAGAGGGTTCTCGCCATTCGAGCTCTTCTACGGAAGGACTGTTCGGGGACCGATGCAAGTTCTGAGGGAACTCTGGACGAATAGTGAAGCATCATTAAAACATAAAAATATCGTTTTATAAGCATATCAATGGTGCTATGAGTTTGGTAAATTTGTTAATTTACTGTTTCTATAATTTGGCACATATTTCATAAATAACTGCATTATTCAGTAACTTGTAATCACCTTGCACAGTTTTCTATCTTTGATGAGAACGTTTTTTCTTACGTGTTAAGATCGTTTTCTTACGTGTTGTAAGCTTTTTTCCTCCAAAGTGTCGCAATATGTATCAAACAAATATATTATTTGTCTGTAAAATGAATTTTTCTATAACCACACGTTTTTATGGGGTATAGTGGCTTCATTTTATGCCAATTGAGATCAAACATAAGGACAATACATATGATATGTGATTCTCCCTAGTGAAATAATTATGAGAATATTTTCGTACGGGATAAGCGCTCGAGGGACACGCATCAGCACCAGTTTCTGTTCCGGGGAAGATTATTATCTGCAGTTTGCTGGCAATATGTTGGTTATGTATAATATTGAAATAAAGACAGTCGACAAATCAAAAAGCAAGTTAGGTGATTAGAAAAATAACTTTGGATTCGCCGTCGCCATTTACGTCACTTCATTAGAATGGCAAAAAGCAACGATTCATAATACTGCACAATAAGGGACTACAAAAGCTGATCCCTCAAACCAGTCAATGTCAACAAAAGGAACATATAAAAAGGTTCAAACGAAGAACAATATCAAGAAGGGTAATAATAACAAGACAAATAAGTAGATCAGTGAACCTGATTAAGTCCTCCGCTACTTTAAAAGCAGTTGATAATCGAAAAACGTACAAAATTAGATAAGAATCCGTCGAAGAAACGTCTTTCTCACAACGTCTTTCTCACAACCTCTGTCTCATAACGTGTTTTTCATAACGTCCTACTCACAACGTCTATGTGCCAAGGGGAAACCAAATCCATCGAGGGATAACCGAGAACTCGTCCGTACAAACTACCACCAATAATCACGCTAAGTTCCCAAAATCACAATTTTTCAAAAAATCGCCCAAATTTCAGTTCTTAAGATTTTTCAAAAATAATATGACTATGCACATATCCAATATATATTCAGTTTATGTGCCAAAGGAAAAGAATCATCGAGGGATAACCGAAAACTCGCCCGTAAAAACTACCATCAATAATCACGAAAAAATTGCCAAAACTCCAATTTTTGAGATTTTTTCAAAAATAATACGCCTAGGCACAGTTCCAATATATGTTTTTTTATGTCCCAAAGGAAAACGAAATTCATCGAAGGATAACCGAGGACTCGTCCGTACAAAGTAGTGCACCCAGGTGTCGACAAACAGACAGACGGACAGACGGACAGACAGAAGTACAGACCTGAAGTTCTTTGTGTTATTGACATGACAAAACACAAAGCGTTACGTATTATACTAGACAACAACATGAAACTTATTTTTTGTGATTGGCAAACCTTTATGTGATTTTAACTAATTTGGGATCGCTGATTCCGAATATGAAAACCATATTCCTCCATCGGGTCAAGTTATTTTGAGAAAATCGATATCTAAAATTTTTACATTTTCTGTTAAGTTTTACGTTTTCCATATTTCAAACTTATGAAAATATGATGCACACTCAATGAAAATCATATTTTATAATGAATTATCTTCAAACTAATGTCTTAGATATAAATCATACAATTAAGCCAGTTTATTCAATTATCAATGCAAAAAAATACATTTGTTATCTTTAGGTTCGTGAAAACTGGACCTCGCTTTATATTTTCATGATTTCAGGCACGACAATATTTTTTCAATTATTTTTGTATTTATATGGAACACTGAATCTAAAATTTACTAATGTTTCCAAATTCGTCGAAAAAGACACGAACCGATATTTTTTAAGCATCTTCATGGTGGAGCACCTATGGGATATGACAAAAAGTTTTGGTTTATATTTATTTGGCTCAAACTCGAGAAACATAGGGCATCCGGGATTTTAATTCACTAAGGTGGTATATAGATCAATATGTATAAAAAAAAATAATTAGATATGACATGCGAGGCCAATCTTATTCTGACTCCGAAATCAAACCAGCCCATTCGGCCTTTCCAGTCCTAATGGATGGCACGTTTCTTTTAAAATATAAGTTTTTTACACGAGTAAAACCAAATTATTTTACGCCTATATTCCCTTTTTAATACGCTAAGGTGTATTCAAAGTACCTTTTTTAGTTTTGAAACTTGTATTTCATCATATGTTGTATTCATTGGCTATGACCGAAAATTGTAATTTTTGGGAAATGAGTTTACGTTGGCTGGCACGAAAATTTTGATGGATATTTGAATTTAAGTGTATTTATTCAAAGCTCAATATGTCATGGTTTATGACTGATGCCATGGTACGTTTTACAACATGCATTTACAACTATGACGCTAGGAACCGAGAAAAAATATTAGATATGTTTTGCTTATGTATCATGAATTTTTGAACTGTAAATTTTGTGATTGAATTTCAAGATAAAATGTCCCTATATATCTTTTTTATGTTTGGTGTATCTGATCAAACCATTTAAATACCGACCCGGTAAGTTTAAAATGTCTAATTATGGCGAGAAATCCGTGAAACGCCTTAAAATCGTGAAATTTTCGAAACATTTCAACTCTCGAAAGAGCCAAAAAAATTCTGATCCGATAAGGCATTTTGGAGTTTAGATTCGTAATCAGTGACCCACAATTACCTTAAAACACATAATATCTCCCCAGTCACATTTTGATTGTTGGCTAGTGTTATAGATGTCAATCATCCATATATCATATTCATCCTATCTAAGGGTTCAAAGCCAGAGCTACGAATTCGAATTTCAACAAAATAAAAAAAAATTCTCGCAAATAAAGATTGACTTACCTGGTCAATATCTCTTCCGTTTACTGCTAAAAAGCATAACTGGATAAAAACTAAAATTCCAAATTTACACCACATGGTAGGTTTTTAATCCCGTAACTTAACGTTTTGGTTCAAATTAAGAATCGAATGAACATCTGTAAAAGAAACACCCTAATAAACAATGCAGTTGCCACTTGAATCACATGATAATATTGCGACAAGGTATACTTATGGTGGCCGATGCGACCCATTTATAAAGCTATGAAAAATTGAATATGATTCAATTAAGATTAAAGATGAAAGAAGTCCGAAGTCGAAAGGGAAAGGGAACACCATGCTATTCCTAGGAATTTAAACGTCCATCGAATAATGGTTACGAAGAAATCAAGTTGACGCGCGAACGTCGATATTCCGGTAGACCGAGAGTAACGACACCCTTCGTTAGTCATGTACGTGACAACCAAAGACAGCGCTCACAGCGTCTATGGACCAAAAACTACACTCTGGCAGCCTGGCTCAATTAAACATGAAACGATGTCAATTTAGCAATGACTCGTTTATTATATGGTACCAAAATTACGCATAACAGCGGGTCTACCAACGACCGGGATGCAAACTATCGTTTCCTTATCATTTTAGCGATATACATTTATGATTTCATAATTAAGGGTATAATGAAAATCTACCATTCAATAATGTATAGAAAGCAACATTTTCATGATCGATGTCTAAGACTTTGAACGTGTCGGCCAGCGTAATTTTCATGATAGCTACTTCGAATGACACTTAATGTAATTGTTCTCATTGTAAGACAACTGAGTTCAAGTTAACATAATTCATTTATATTGATAGTAATCTCGGCCGACGTATGTTGCGATATCAAGTTTATTATGAATCAAGCCACCATTAGTCATTCATATGATATAAATGGCACTCATACGCCCATATTGATTGCTAAATGAATCAAATTTTCATCGCGTAGGTTTGTCGGCATTTACTTGAGATGCATTCATACGCATTTATATGTTGTTACTTATAAATGGTAATTTTAACCTGGTTGTTCTGGATTGACTACCTCATTATAGTTTTGTTGACATAACCAGTTCAGCTACCAATTAGATACTTATAGATGTGTGTTTTATATTGTAACAGGTTCAAAATCCTGTTATCAATACGCATATAAAAACAGCATCCTATTACAACAAAGAACATATTGGTAAAATTAGGCATGACTTTGATTGATTTATATGTTACATAATTTGGTTTTTATAACGATATTATATGTTAATCAATTCTTTACTCGATTGCAATATTACAGCAAATTTTATATCATGCTTTGCTTAAATGTTATTATTTACGATAAGCCTATAATACCATGTTTTATTACATATGTTACCCATTTGAAGAGAAATATCACAAGTTTATAATTTTTCTCAAAACTAAAGATGGTTACACAGTTATTTATTAATCGAGCTATGCCGGGATTCAAACCCCGATCCCCCCGAGTCTCTCCTACAGTGCCCATTTCACTTGCGCTAATCCGCCTCAAGCATAATAAGTTCTTTTAAACTATATCAGTTTATGCAAGAGAGCGTTATGACAACCTACGATTGTTCAAGGTCACATACACGCCCACACAGAATACTTAGTGCAGCTAACCCATATATACATTTGTACCCATGTATTATATAAAAGTATATTACATAAAAGAGAATGAGTCAATTTTTACTTCAGTATTTTAATGTGTAAATGATTAAACCCATCGTGATACGTGAAGACATGAACCTATCATGCATTTTGAGCAACATCAAAAATGGACTGAAATAAGTTTGATAATTTGCATAAATGGTTGTAAACTTTATGATTATCAAAACATGCTCAAATCAATGTAAATGACTATTGCTTCAAACACAAAAAGTATTCCCTACATTATTTATGTGGCATCTGGTATACACCGATATGTATTTTAACAACCGATTGTGTTAATGCTTCGTACAGTATTGCATTAAAGAGTGAAATCATTGAATAAGTAACAGTTATTTCTAAGACGTTATGCGGCATTTTGCTATTTACCCGTTTAGATTTATTGAGGGTGATAGTCATTATTTGAAATGCTTCTTTTCGTATTCTATAGAGTTTGATATGGCATCATTTACTTATTTACATAGTGGAGATTATGATAATATGATGCATAAAATTGATTGTTTTTATCACTGTACGCGGTTCAGGGTTTACTTATCAATATGAATAATCTATTCAAAACTATATCTGTTATGGTATCGCTATAACTATACAGCGTGGGTATTAATATTGGTTAAGCTCGAAATCAATATAAGCACAAATGAATACACTTTATAATTCATGCAAATACAGTCACGTTGGTATTACGTATATAAATTAAATGAGCACCAGCTTATAGTTATCGCTGGAAAGACATATTTAAAAGGGGCGAGTAGATTGCCTTAATCCCTTTAATAAAGTACCTTGTTTGTACACTAAGTTCTACTTCACTAGATGAGGCCCTCATGATCGGGTAAAATAGTTAATACTTCTTTATTGTTTTAAAAGAAGGCGCTGATTGAAATTGACCTAGACATGTGCTTTATTCTAATGGTTCTTTATGAAAATGTTTTCATTAACTATCTGATAACATTTCATTTATAGATGTGTAAATTTCATTAGACGTGCATATCTACTTGACCTATTTTTCCTCATCCAAATTACTTCACAGAACTTCTATTATTTGTTTTATATTAAACACAGAAACATCACTTTATAATACGATTCCATACCGGGTTACTTTCTTTGAATCGAATGATGGGTTAGGCTCTCTTAGCCTATTTTTTATAACCGTGTTTAGCATATACAAAATACCAAATAAAACAACAACAGTATGGTACTTTGTGAGACTCCATCAACCCTGGTAATCGGAAAAAAATAATTTCGACAAGCTGTTTTACAAGACAACCCTACCTTCTTCAATACTGTTTTAAATCTGCGAAATATTATGTATCATGATCACCAAGTGATGTATAGTCCCTTTGCATAAGTTGTTAACACATCACTACAAATACTAAAACACATTAGATGATAATATCAAATGATTCCTCGATCAATGCACCTAGTTATATTTCAATAATATAAAAACTCATTTCAATATGCTCTGGTATGTTGAGTATTATGTCTTAAAGCTCGAAAACATACATTTATATATATAATACATAAATCCTTGATTATATGTCAACATTGATATGCTGTTTCCCTAATTCAAACCAAATGCATTCATGTGTTACAGTTAACACGTTGATTTGATGCGCGGCGCGAGAATCTGCAGTTACACTTTCATAGAAATGTCTGGATCAACAACGATTTATCAAGGCAAACCTGCGCTCGACTTTTATGAATCCAGTTAGAATGAGACAACAATGAAGACAACATTAAGAAATATATTTTTCAATATGTGTTCCGGCTTTGTCTTACCCTTCACTACTGATGTGTTTAATGTGTTTAAGAAAACCTGATGTCGCACCGGTGCAAGACTCTCTTGAAGCCAATTAAGTTTATATGCCCTCTCAGAACAAATAAAGGTAATGAAGATTGGAATTAGATATCTGCCTGATTCGTCTATGATAAACAAACATTTAAACATAAAATAGAAGCCCAAAATTTGCAAACGAATTTCATATAATATTAATGTATTTTCAAGGTTCAAAATTTCACATTTGTAATCATTTTGCACTATGTATTTGAAAAGTTTGATTTTTAGGAGAGTTGTTTGAGACTCATACAAATAACGTTCGTTGAAAGTGCCGAAAGTAAGAAAACAGATAATATATCTACAAAGTGAATGACTGTTCGACTTCACATCTTTTATTTTATATTTTTAAGAAAAACATATTTTAATGTCAAAGTACAATATTGTATATCAGAAACAACCTTTACTCGTACACTCCATTTCATGCTTCACACTCTTATAGGGTTATATTGGGGTGCCTAGTTAGATCGCCTAATAATAATATATGAATGAATGATGAATGATGATATAATTGAAAAATGTTTTAAAGTGTTTGATAGAGTAAAATATTTGAATACATATTTGCTAATAAATCCGAGGTCTGTTTACTATTCCAAAGATAAAAATAACATGTTTACTCTGTTGTGTTTTGTTAATACTCGTGTAAAATAAATATCAATATGACAAAAAAAAGTTCCTCATCATTGTTGTTATTATCAAAAGCAATCAATGTATTGATAAATCAAATATAACTAAATAAAATATTGGGTTTTGTGGTAACATCAATAAAACCAACACTCGCATCACAATTCCAGAAGTGTTTGATTGTTTTCCAATACCAAAAACAGTCATACCCTAGGTTATCTTTAGTTACTGGCAGACGAAGCAGACCCATCTCACAAACCCCTTTCACGTTTCACGAAAGCTGGGTTATAAACTAAAAAGGATTATTTTCCATAGAAAAAGGATTATTTTCCATTGTGTTAGACATTCACAGTCTTATTCATATACATCGGCTAGAATCGTTCAACAATGTGTCCAAAATTGATGTTTTGCACAAAAATAATGTGCACGCATTGATTTAATACCATTTGACATAAGACAGTCAGGTAGTCCAGTCAGTTGTGTTTGCTGACTAGCCAGGCGAATATAAGATCGGTTACTTATATATGATTCTGGCTCCTGTCAGACATATATGGTTTTCATCCGCTTCCTAGGGTTCATAACGGTTTTGTAGTGTGATACCTGAATCCGGTGAAGCGATGTTGATCGTTAGTCAACAGAACACATTTGCTTTCATTGCAAGTGCAATATGATTGGATTATTTTTTTATTATTACTTTTTGTAGATTTAAACATGTGTTACAGCCTATTAAGTGTCCAAAATTGATAAAATGCAACATGAAGTTTCAGACCAAAAGGTTTCTGATGATATAGATTTCAAAACTGACACATGAGCCAAACTGTTTCTAACCTAAAGTATATAATGAAGAAAATTGCTGGTGTTATAGAGCAGTAAAATTCAAAGTATCTACGCTTTTTGACTAACGCACTGTCAATTAAATTAGAAACTATAATATGCAGTATAATC
>LQRL01020014.1:7189-25852 GCA_001703475.1 Hydroides elegans
ACTTAAGTTATAACAACTTCCTTCATCCTTCATTTTGCATGTCCATTTGTTGAGTCCCGCCCCTTTAATTACATATTTTGACATATTTTCTTCTCTCCTCCCCTCCCAACACAGGAAGCAGATGGCGCTGCCGACGCAGCTGCAGAGGAAGAAGCCCCTGCTGCTGCAGCTGTAGGTCAAGGCTTAGGTGCAGCTCATCAGGCGTTGCTCATGGGCGGCGGGCCCGTCGGGTTCCAGCCCTACAGCAAACCAAACCTCTTTCCCTTTAGGGTCAGTATCATTGGCTTATTTTCGCTATGGCATTTTATGTATGCCTTTTAAAATCTGTAAGATGAAAGGAAACATATTGCATGATTTGTAGTGATACATAATTAATAATATCGCTACGCCATGTGGCCTTGTATGCTGTAAAGACTTTGGTGTCGCTGACTTTTAAAACCGACGATCAGTTCATAGTAATCAAATAAGAATCACTTATAAGAATGAATTTTTCTCGTCTGTATTTTACATAATTTTGATTTTGCAGGTGGCGTCTTTATTCTTCTTGATGTGCTTGAGTCTCTTCACCGCCTCCGTGATCTCATATATTCTCCCCGGTGAGTGACCTTTCTTATCGTTCTCCATGTTTCTCTATATAAGATAATTTAATTTCGATGTTTATTTTCTGGACACAAAGTTCGTTTAAACCCTTACATAAAATTCGTCGTTTAATTCGTCATATAATCATATGGATTTCCCCAATATATAATGCTCGGATATCACCACTTTAGTGACCTTTTTTCGACCCCCTCTCTCTTTCTCAGTTTGGGTTGGCCGTCAGCTGATGCGGCTGTGGGCGAAGGAAATTATACCTGGGTACAATTAAATGCCCTGTCCCGTTATTTTTTTTCTCATAAAATATAGCTACAGAAATGTATGTGTTTCTCCATTGCTTTCTGCAGTCTGGGTGGGTCGTCAGCTGATGCGACTGTGGGTGAAGGACATGCGCGTGCACGAGCTCTACACGGCCGCGTGCGGGCTGTACGCGTGCTGGCTCATGCTGAGGGCGGTGAGCATCGCGGGGCATTGGCTGCCGCAAGGGTGGAGAGCTATTTGGGAACGCGTGCACGAGTGGACCATTCTGGTGTGTATTAGGATATGGATTTTGGGTTTGTTATTTACAAAACAGAGGAAAGCTGTAAAGGAAAGCAGACTTTTAAAAATGCATGTGATATTTATATTGATTTAGAATTGAGAGTAAATGAAGTCTTAATGGGAAATAATGACCACTGTGACCATTCCAACCAAGACTTGCTTTTATTCCAACAGGGTTTGAAGTCAGTGGTGGTGGCCGTGCTGTTGCTAGGCGTGGTACCATTGTTGCTAGGGCTGCTCTTTGAACTCATCTTGGTGGTGCCGCTGCGTGTGCCGCTTGACCAATCCCCTGTTTTCTTTCCATGGCAGGTCAGTGTGCATGTGTGAAATATTAAAAAAAGAATAAAAAATATAGATTTTGATACTCCGATAAAATTGTTTTCAAGTCTTATTGCACCAATATTTTCTTTTGTTCGAAAAATGAAGACATTTGATAGAAATGCGTTTAATTTTGTTACCCATACGTTTGCCTTGATGCCACCCTTTTGTTTTGGTCATACAGGACTGGGCACTGGGCGTGCTGCATGCAAAGATCGTTTGCGCCGTGACAATGATGGGACCACAGTGGCGCCTCAAGCTCGCCATCGAACAGGTAAAATGTCTCATTTTATGCCTCTTTATGATATGTTTAATGAGTGACCTTATCCAGGAGTTGTATAAATTATGATTTATTTTTGGTTGATCAATGAGCCACAAATATATAAAACAATAATAACAATAAATATTTTTTGCATACAAACGCATTCATTGTAAAAGGTCAAATTATCATTCTCTGTACTTCAGGTGTACAACCAGGGCTGGCGCCACATGGACCTCGGCTTCATCATCGGCTCCCTCTGCCTGCCCGTCATCGCCGTTCTGGGAATGTGCATCTGTCTGCCCTATGTATGCGCCCGTGGCATCCTCCCGCTGTTCGACCTTGGCTTTGAGACGGAGAACCTAGTGCTGAGACGCATCTACCCGTCGCTGTTATGCGCTGTCCTCTTTGCTGCGTTTGTCGTGTTTCAAGTGAAGCAGTTTAAGAAGTTGTATGAGCACATCAAGAATGACAAGTGAGTTAAGAGATTTGTAGAGTGAGAGGCTTGAAACATAATTAATTGTGCTAAGTATATTTGAGAGATTGTTGCTATGCGGACTTACATTCGTGGGTCTCCGATAAAACACCAGGAAAATGTTTTGATCCTTAAGAAAAGATATTTTACTTTATCCTTTTAGTTGAGATATTACCTCAAAGATATTGAATGAAATTGCTTAGTATATAATCGAGAAATAAACAAAACAATATTATTTTGACTACAAACGAGCCATTTGACGTATTATTCTAGGTACCTTGTGGGCAAGCGGCTTGTGAACTACGACTCTCTGAGCAGGGCTGCGACCCAAGAGACGCCCGTCATTCCTTTGACTTGAGCGGCTCGATCGCTTCAATGCCAGATATTTTGTGATGTCATCTACTCGACCCTGAGTATTCACGCAATAATGAAGAGAGATCGTTCATATGGCCTATTCAGAAGTTGATTTTACTTTGATGTCGAGATGCCTGTTTTTCTTTGTGACGTGCAAAGATGTAAGATACTGGATATATGCTATGAGTAGATACTTGTATTCGGTATGAGATTAATCTGATTGCTAATGATTTAGGCATTTATGAGGAAATGTAATCCATTACCGATATATGCTCTAATATGAAGCTGCAATATTTGAGTATTTTGTTTTGTTTCAATTTGGTTTCATTGTCTGTGCTATAAAGTAGTCATTTGCAGTATTTAAACCTTAAATTCCGCGTTTAGCTATAGTTTACAATTAAATCGAAATAGACAAAGAAGTTAAAAGATTTGCTATACGTATGAGGATGAAACGGTTAGGCTTTCCTTTTTAAAATGTTCGATTTTCTGGGTAGCTTAAAAGTTGTAGTACTCCTGTGATATTAAACTTAATATTATTGATGGATATCATGTCTTTTTGTTTGAAGTATGATACGATGCTTATTCACAGCATATCAATTTCTGGAATAGAAACATAAAACAACAAATATAACCATACGTTTTACAGAATTAAGTTAGATTTTCACATACTAGGTTTAACTAGATGTATATTGTATTTCCAAAACGCTTTTGGAAAAAAAATCGAAAACAATGTTGAAATTAAAACATGTGTGATCTTAGGTCGTGTAAATTTTGACAGAAAATAAAAACAGAATAATGAGCAGTACATTTATTTATGCATTGCTAATATCTAAACGGAAGTGCTCAAAAACAATAAGAAGTTTATGATACTGTTTGCATTTATGTAATGTAATGATGAATTTGAGTGCTTTAGTGATCTAATGAGAATATATATTTCTTCATTTGCGTTCGCCATGAATAAAACAAATTATGATTGTTAAGAAATTACAAAAAAATGACTCGTTTTCAGTACGTTTTCAGTATGATTATCAGTTTAATTGTGCATGCCGTTTGAACAAATCGATTATATTCAAGCAACAGTTGTGAGCGCATTGCACGTGAATAAATGTAAAATTTTGATGAACCATTCGTGAAAATTGAAAGTCACGCAACTGTGCGTTTGTGATTTTAATTTTATTGTTTGCTTTGTCACATGGGTACGATGTTGAAAAACAGTCGTTATTGTACTT
Organism: Hydroides elegans; assembly: GCA_001703475.1. Lineage (NCBI taxonomy): Eukaryota > Metazoa > Annelida > Polychaeta > Sabellida > Serpulidae > Hydroides > Hydroides elegans. The sequence goes on from LQRL01020014.1 coordinate 10,959, forward strand.
TTTGTAATTTCATTGTATAGTATTTATTTTGAATGAGTATTATGACATTGTTTTGTTAGTAGGTTTTGTAAATACCAGTACATAAACGGAATAAAAAGCATATGAAACAGCTTGAAATTTTGTTTTGGTGTAGTTATCATGAGTAACATCTCCAATCGTTTAAGGTAAAACCAAGTTTATTTTAAGGAGGTAAACATAGGCAGCATCTGAGATGCGACGCCATCAGCCATGGGTATTATATGAACGCATATATGATAACAGCATTTATAAGTAAAAGTGTGTAGCTCTCTCATATCATACCCAGACTCAGGGACATACATGTACAACAAACAGTCCAGTCAGCTAACTATTCATGGTCTAATTGGGTAAATATCCAATCCCAAGTTACTAGTTTTCTTACAAACTGTATACCGAATACCGCTGCGACGGGTGAAGCATTGGAGGCTTGAATGTGCTCACAAGGTGGGTCTAAACGGACAGGCGGACGGACGAACACGACGATAGCTATGGCCTTCAGCCACAATTTGGCTGAGAGCTACAACACTTGTAGTTTAACAATTGAACGCGTCACCGACAAGAGTTGTGAGTAGGAGGCTGAAACAAAATAATACAATAAACTATTTATGCATATTTTATTCCAAAACAAGTGTGTGATAGCCATACGAAGTTTATTTAGTGCCTTTACAAAGGCGTGTTGTTGAGCATAAATAGGTAATTGCTAAAAATCGGACCATTCATTACTATTTTGGTACATCTTGTTTTCTGTTCTTAGTTTGAAACTAGATGTCTGTACTTTAGACTAATAATTGTTTTTCAATATGTTTGTGCTAAACAACGCCTATAACGTGGTCCAAAAAAGAACATGCTGATTTTATCATAAAAAAAACATCAAAATAAATTATTAGCAAGCTACAATGGTTTCCATGTATCATATGGAACTCCTTGCCTTCACCCTCACCTCCTCTCACCCTCCACCGCTCACCACCCCGTGTAGAATTCATCCATAAACCCAATAATCGCTTTGGACAACTTTTTCACATACCGCGCATGCAATGTTTCATTGAACCGGATGTCACGTGGCATCTCGATCTGGATGGCGTCAACGTGACTCGGCGTCTCAGCGCAGCCACGTGACCCGTGTGTTTGCGTCACGTAGCCCCCGCTGTAGTAGTTGTAGTCAGCGGAGGTCCAGCCGCTCTCCGGGTACTGCTTCGAAGGAACGGAAGGATAGCCACGGAAGCGTCCAGCGAGACTCTTCTTTTTGCGTATCAGCTTCTTGAAGCATTTTTCTTCGTTTCTGTGCCCAGTGCATTCTCTTGTGACCAGGGAACAGATTGAGGCGTAGTTATCGCGAACCGATTGCGTGTATTCGTTGTCCGTGATGTAATCTTTCGGGATCGCATAACCGAATTCGGTCCATTGTTCTGAATGGGTCTGCCCGTGGATATCGAGGACCATTCCATATTCAGAATCAGGGATCGTCGACTTGGCTAGATCGATGTAATAGTGGAAGGTTTCATATGCGTGAATGGAGTCTTGGTTCCCAAACGTCGCTTCGTTGATTTCTCGGTTGGGATCCAGTTTGCGTCGCTGGAGCTCGTTCTTCACCAAATGAGGTTTTTTGCCCGTTTTCTGCAAGATGCGCGCTTGCAGCAGCAGCGCGATGTCATCAGTGTTTCTGAAAGTAAATAAAATCAATTAACTATTGATCCAAGACTTCAAATGTTAAATACATGTTACCTAATTCTGGTATGTATTTCTCAAGTTAACTTTAAAAAGGGTTGCCATAAAAATAGTCCTAGAGTCTACTTTCCATTACAATACACCTGACGTCAGAGCATGAACTATAATATCAGACAACTCATGAATATCAGTCAACTCGTTATGTCGTCGAAATTCGCATTTAATGCAATTTTCGGGCATCATATTGTTTTAAATCAATCAATGATTGATCCAAAGACTTCAAATAATAAATACCAAATGTTAATATGCTCACGTGTCGGAGAAATAGCTGACAGCACACGTGGATGAGCTGCATTGACAATCCGTCCCTTCCTCTATGTCATGGCTGTAGACACATGTGTCGTCAGGCAACTTGCAACCTCTGAAACAATTGAATATACATAAATGTTTTTATTTGGGCAGGCTAAGTGTAATATATAGTATAACAAGTTGTGATCAGTTTCATAAATTATATGACTTATTGTATTTCAAGGTCTTCATATTATTTGGTTAAAGAGGTATTTTCAGGTCGCGTTTATCACATATGTATTGTCTTCATTCATTCGTTTCACAGTAAACTGCTTTTACTAGAACTTTTAAGCCAGATGAAATTGAAAATACAATGAACTTACTTATAGCTGTCTTCACACACAGTCCTATCCGGTATATCATCTGGTCTTTGACTGCCTCCATGGGTGACGCTGATGATCAAATTACAATCGCCCGGATCATAAGTGATGTAGTCGCTAAGACCCGCTGCTGGGGGCGTAGGGTCTTGTGCTAACGAGGCCACGGCCGTAATGGCGAAGATAAGTGTGCTAAATTGATTGACCGCCATGCTGGTTGGGAGATATTAAATATTACGTAGGAAAATGTATTGTTAAATATTTCCTATGCTACTTATCCATGGACACATATTTTTATAAAGCAAATATATATATATATATCCAACATAAAACAAGGTTAATTATTTGGCAAAACTATCAAAATAACAATGTTAATATCGTATGCCTATCATATTAATTCTTAGTATTCATATCCTTTTACTGATACTATTTCTTTATCATAACTTAATTTTATTTTTCAATCATGTCATATTATAATTACCGGTAATGAAAAAAATGCACATAAAAAATATATACTCTAAGATATATAAAATTTAAAATCATGAGATCATGATTCATTTGTCCTTTAATGAAATTATTCACATGATAAACATGTTGATTCAGATGATAAACATGTATATAATTTTAGATTTTTTAACGAAATCCCGGATATAATGAAGAGGCAACTCTGACAGTGGTTGTGTTTGCACTGCGGCATAAAACTGATTGAAAGTTTCTATGAATAATTCGTTATGTTTGCTCAATCAATCTAAGATAATTGCATTGACTTCTGATATATTTCATATACTCCGAAACGAATTCGAAGGCAACCGCTACTTATTATAATCACTAAGAGATCCTTAAACTAATGACAAAAAGATGTTTAAACACTTTTTTTAGAAAGGCGATCTAGTATTGAATATGGTATTGCATTAAATCCTTCACTAATATGACACCTCTAAATGTCATTTAAAACGTCTTAAAAGATCTAGAGTTGACTGAACCCGTCCTTAAGATTTGAAATAGGTGATAGAATCATGTCTCGTCCTTCGGCAGGCCAAATTTGTCTTTTTCTGACTGTTCCTTTGATTTTAAAAGTTAAAACAATAGAATTTCATATATTTGATTCAAACCAATATAACATTATTCTATACTTTATAGATATATTTAAAATCAGATGTATTCAAAAGATAGAAAAGACTTTATAAGGATTTTGAAAAATGGCACCCTCCAATTTCGGTGTTTCAGTATTCGGCACCCAAGAAATGTTATTATTATGTCAGGCTTGTTACACATGCATGCATATCAATTTTTCATATCAAGCTAGATAATAATATGAATAATGAAATAGGCCAATAAAACACAGCAATTAATCGCCTGAAACGCCCTTAACATGTGATTTTATCTAATTGCTACATAATTTGCTGTGGCTACCCGAATTTTAGCGTTTAATATATTTTTTTTTCATGCAAATCAGTTCAAACCTTCCAAGAGAACTTTCTTCAGGATGTTCACAAGCTGGGAGAAATATTTGGTAATGATTTTACCACCTGTCGGATGAATAAGGAATGTAAACTTTTTCGTATAAGTAAATAAACCAAAACACAGCTATATTCTATCCGAATATCGAAAATCGAGGGGTTTATATGAATAAAATCCATACATACCAGTTTGGCTGTATAACCCACATCGGGATTCTTAAAACATATGATCGTTGCATAATACGCGGATTGAATAATGCGAAAATTCTGCCCGAAGAGCGAAACAAGAGTAATCATAACATAGAGTCATGAGTTTAGGACGTTTCAAGGAATAACTGGTGTGTTTAATTTGTCTAATTCATTATTTATATTGTTATCTCACTTGATATGAAAAATCGACATGCATGTATATGTAACAAGCCATACATAACAATAATATTTCATGGGTGCCGAATACTGAAACACCGAAATCGGAGGGTGCCATTTTTCAAAGTCCTTATTTAGTATTTTCTATCTTTTGAATACATATGATTTTAAATATATCTATAAAGTATAGAATTATGTTATATTGGTTTAAATAAAATATATACAATACTATTTCTTCCCCTTTAAAATCAAAGTTATATTCATTAAAATACAAATTTGGCCTGCCGAAGGACGAGACACGATTCTATTAAATTGTATGTCGCCTTTAAATTTACCCATTTAATATTATAGACAACATACATGTATAAAATAAATATGGTCTTACCTGAAGATTCCTCTACCGCTGTCCCACAACTAATTCAAATGTTGAAAAAGAATCTGTATAATTCACTTTATTCCTTGGCTCATTTCACTATAAAAATATTTATAGATCTATTACTTAAATTACAAAACAATTTGTTGTCTCCAACGCAATATTATTACAACTTGCATAGTAATTTATTTGCGAGGTTACAATAATAATTGCCCTATTTTCCGTTACAATACACCTGACGTCATGGAATAAACTTGTATGTCCTAGTACTATAATAGCTAGGAAATACATGATACCGTCATTTCTGGTGTATAATCCGCACCGGAGTATTACCCGCACAGCTTAAAAAATCAGGGATTCTGTTTCAAAACTGGTGTTGATCGATGATTCATATCGGTGTGTAATCCGCACCCTAAATATATGATTATCTGCCAAATATTTGATTCATCATATAACCCTTTATAAAGACCTTATTGGAAATACTAATGTTTACAATCTAAGATCCGTTTATAAATTGCAAAGGGACAAATCGAATATTATTTTCTTTAATGTATCAATAAATCGTTACGTAATTTTACTATGATTAAGATGAAATCAACATTCAAGCAGTTTACATTTAGATATCAATGTATTATAATTACCCGTACCGCTGTGTAACCCGCACACATGTGTTTTGTATGTAAAATCGAGATGTAGCCCTTGGGTTATACACCGGTAATTACGGTAAGTTCAATCGAATTTACGAGCGACAACTCAACCGGACAAAAACTTTTTACATGTACTGACATTATCTATTATTATATGATGGGGTTGTAACGCGCGTTTTGATTGGCCGAGAGCAAGTCAATAATACTCAATGTTGACTTGCTGAGGAATTGTTGCATGAAATGTATCCGAGTAATGTAAACAAAGAACATTCTTCATCATTTCACATTTCATTTTCGCCGAAACATCGTAGTTTTCATTCCATATTTGAAAATTCATTCAAATCAATAAATCTACATTTATGTATTGTATTTTTTAAACGCGATTTGCGCGTGTACTCTGTGGTGCAGTGGTTAAGGTGCTCGCCTACGGATCGAGAGGTCCCGAGTTCCAGCCCGATCACTGGCACATTTTTACTTTTAATTTTAAAATTTTAAGTAAAAGATAGAAGAATTACTAAATAAATCAATTGTTTTAATGCCATTATTTGACAATCAAGTGATTTATATTGTCGATTTCGAATAATATTGAAGTATCGTGTCCATTGTTCTACCGACTGAGCTAATGAGGACACCTGAATCTTGCGAAATAAGTTATGTATTTAAATGTTTTAATGATGAAAGCATATAATAAAGCATATGTTGACTTGCTTTCAGTAAACATGAAGATATTATTGACCTGATTTGAAAATGTTGCCCTAAAGGGCAACATTTCCAAATCAGGTCAATAATACTTCATGTTTACTAAAAACAAGTCAACATCTGCTAATTGTTGTTGATGCATATTTCTGGACATCGTTCTCCTTATCCCGGATCCATTAGTTTTAAGAGGTAAAACACGTCTTTAAAAAATAATATCTAAGCCATCAAACGTTCATTTTGTCAAGAACATAACATAGTGATTGTGTTGCTTATTTAAAAATGGCCATACCAATTTATTATGGCTTAACATGTATGTGTTCCCGGCACTGAGAAGACGTTTTTGACAAAATTGTTTTTTTTTTTGTAAAGAATGAGATCTTCAAAAATGTTTTTTTTTATATTCAGGTTTATTTCCACAAAATACAATTAAATCATCGTGGTCTCGTGCAAGTATGTAAGAGACATTGTGTATGAAACTAATATGATAAACTAATATTGCTTGGATAATCAATTATTGACATTCCGATATCTAGAAGATGATCGCTGTTTTACGTACGAGGTTAAGCATTCTAGCTGTTCAATGTTTGTGAGCAATCGAGCTTGTAATCATAATACAAACAAGCATAGATATATATGAATCAACTACTTGAGCGAATAAACCATTAACGAAAAACAACTCTGCATAACATACAGACTGTCCCCACAAACTACGGCACAATAAGGCGAATGCAAACCCTCCGCGGGTACATTCTGCCATTTTCCTTTGCTCGAAAGCACTTTCAATGTGTGATTGTACTGATCTGCAATCAACAATGCTTCGTTGCGATCGGCCCCACATAACCAAGGGTGCTGCAGTTGCTGTAGGCCCTCGGAACCATGGCAACCAAGGAAGACTCCCTCGCGACTAAACTGGAGAATGCACTGGGCTTGTCTGTCCGCGATGTAGATGAAACTCTGTGTCACTTGGATTGTGTTGTTGACACATTTGTGGTAGTTCTTCAAATTGATGGCTTCCTTTTGCGTGTATGCGTCCCAGTCCAGGTTCAACTCGAGAATTTGCACTTTTTCGGCGCCGTTGTCCAAAGCGTATATAGTGTTTCCTAAAATGGATACGTCACATATGTCGCCTTTGGTCAAGTTTGTGATGTCGTTGCCATGAGAATCACTCAGATAAACTCCCTTTGATGTAGCAAGAACAATATTGGCATTCATTCCCGAAACGGATCGGACCACACCCATGTTCTCGCTGCGTAACATTCCTAGCTTCGTGCCTTCGACAGAGAACACGTGGACATTTTCAGTGTCATATTGAACGCAATAAAAAGCATTGCCGATCTTAGCGAATCGCGTACAAATGAATCCGACGTCCATGCATTTTTCGAACGGCATGTGCATTTGAGTTAGTTTATTCAGTTGTTGTTCTATATACATAGAATGGTGCGATATTTCCTCAACAGAGCCGAATAGATTGGATGGCATGGGCGCTTTTGTGAATTTTATTGCGACACTGGAATTGATTGTCGGTGATTTCGGCTCGATATCCGCCGAGTTTAGCAACCGGTCTAGAAATTCAAACTGTATTTTCCGGACGTTTGTGCTTTGATCATACGACAAAATCACATCTCCCAACGCTTTCACATTTTTCTGTTGGACTAGAGAGGCCTCAACCTCATCCGTCTGTTCTTGTATGGTTGTAAGTTCCTGTGATTTTCTTTTGGTCAAATCAGCTTTTGCCGCTTGATAATCACGAACAAGCTGCCGCGATATAGTCTCATAATGCGAATCTATCTCTTGCTCGTGTTCATCAAACTGTTTCTTAACATGCTTCGAACGCATATTCAGCATTTGTAACGATTCTTCATTCGCTGTAATTGCGTCTTCGATATCCTCGTGTTGACTCTTAAGCACGCGAGATTCCCGTGATAGCGTCTCCTCGATGGATTCTATGCTGTGATCGGTGTGTTCCTGTTTGAAGCATTCCGTGCATATTGATGTATAGCAATCCGTACATGTTAAATCTAGCATCGCTTTCGGATGAATTCGACAGTACAAGAATCGCTTTTGTTGATGTCGCTCACCAGACTTGATAAATCTGTGATTTTGAAGAATTGAAAACCGTCCGTGAGTAATTCGGCACGTGGCGCAAAAATCCTCATTGCAATCCAGGCAGTGATACTTAGCAACGATCTCTTTACACGAAGCACAATTTGGCGCTTCAATACATTTGAAGGCATCAAAGATATCTTGTATCACAACAGGCATTGTCAATTGAGTTGATGGAGTTGCTTTTCCGCATATTGGGCAGTCGATATCCGAATTCACGGCATTTGTTTTTGTCTGCGATGGTTCGATCACACATGGTGCGCAGACGATATGGCTGCATTCCAGCAGACGTGGTTCGGTCAGCTTGCCTTTACAACTAGGACAAGCCAGGTTATTCTCACTATTTGCCATCCCGTGGTCTAACGCAGTCATTTTTTAATCGCAAAAACTATATAAAAGAATAATATTTTATTTCAAAATATTTGAAAAAGAATAATATTTTATTTCAAAATATTTGAATTCATGGCACTTAAAATTAATAGTTTGTTCATAAACTAAGGAGTCTCTCCCAATATTGATACTATTTTTACACCGATATATCCCGAAATCATGCCTTTATGTTTTTATTCACATGTATATCACTTCCTAAAACGTAGTAAAAATATTATTTACAGTTAGTTCAAGTATATACTAGTAATATCTTACTGATAACACACATTGAGTTTTGATCAAGGATAGGTAATTTATGTTAATAATAATGTCAAGAAAAATTAAGTACCACTTATCTCTACGTGATGTCCAGACCATGAACAAATTTCCGGACTTAAGTCATGTTTCATGCATAGGCCTGTACAAGCATTAAATATAAAATGTAGGTCAATCATGTTAAACCTAGTTAGTGATAAAAACATTTATCCATGTCGATAAAACGGTTAACACGCAACTCAGTGACTCGAAGTGATAAACAGAAGAATCTTAATCTTGCCGGGGTGGCTGCTTGGGAAAAAAATGTTTATACATGTATCTTTTTAATACCAGAGTGTTTACACGCTGGTATTATAGGGGTCGATCCCAATCGTTTCATACACGGTCCTATATAGCCTTTATATTTTTTTTGCCAAAAGCGAATATTTTTGCAAACTCCAACATATAAGGGACTCATAAAAGAGTGCATTATGTACGGACATTTTAAGCATATTTTGAGTCAGCTTTTACAGTGTTTCCTACTTTTGAATGTCCCCATATACGACATTTGATATATGATGGAAATATACGACATTGGATATATAATGGAAACATAAATAGAGGCAATGCTCTCGTAAATGTATGCTTAATGAGATCCTTAATGCGCTATGCTCCAAGGTTATATACACAATAAAAGTCTGAATGCCTAATACACGTATACGCCACAAATAACCACACAAGAGCCACTAATAGACTTTTAATACGCTGAAGACAGTTTCTTTTAATATTCAAAGAGTACATCCTTTTTTTTCCCATTAATAAGATAAGAGCAATGAAGGAACTATAACAGATTAATTTTGCTGGAATTACTACTAACAATGAAAATCTACATCGCACATTTTTGCATTATATTGGAAGAATTGAGACATTTGTTTTTGACTAAATAATAAATTATCTTACAAAAGAACTTTTATATAGAACATTAATAATGTTTTACCACAGGATTTCGATTTGAATTATGTTGCCGACGCCTCTCTCTCTCTCTCTCTCTCTCTCTCTCTCTCTCTCTCTCTCTTTCTCTCTCTCTCTCTCCGTCGCTTGACGTCGCTTCTCTCTTTTCCTATCCATATCCTTTGCTCTCAAACTCTATCTCCAAATTGATAAAATTTCGATGGAATCAGGAAGTGAATCGTTCAGAAAAGGGCGTTCGTTGTATCCACCAGTAATGTTTTGATACCCATAGATTCCAGTTTATATCCTCCTCATTCTGAAACAAACAAAACAATGTTTGATAAAAACTAACAATACGCCTCCCCCCCCCCGATGTCGTGGGGACGCTCTAATTAGGACTCATATAAAGGCAGTGTGTCACCAAGTTCAAGGAAAGGACGTTGCGCCCACGTTGATTTGAAGTCGTACGTTCATCCCATGTGAAGGGTTATAAAATAGTCCAAACAACTTTCAGATGAAACATGCAAGGCATTTAGATATGATATAATTTCTATCTTAGCATTTAAGTTATTAAAAAAGATTTTTTTTTTTATCAAAACCGTTGAGTCGTTGAAATACGTCACTTGGGCGACGATTGACCGCTTATGAGCTTTTCAAATATGATGAAATATATATACAGGGAAAACTTACCTTATTCGAGTAACTCCATATGTTTATCCAGATTTTAATCGTTGAACATATCATTGTTTGTTTTTTATAAGCGTCAAAACAACTTAGTTGATTGTCTCAAATATCTCGAACTGAAAACGAAATCTGAAAAAAAAACTGATTGGCGTGCAAAAAGATAGCTACGTATGCAAATTTCACAGAGTTGTGAAATATCAACTGTTGGATGATTTGTTTTGAGTTTTCAAGCAAGTAGGTAGTCAGTGGCTAGATGACTCATAAGTCTTTGCAATACAGAGTCCCATGCGGTGTGATGATTTACAAATTGACCTTGCTGTTGTTTATGCGAAAGACTATAAATGCATGCATTATACATGTAGTGCTAAACCTATGTTTTAAAGACAAACACAAAATCTACCTTTATTGAAAATACAGCTTATATTGGCATTTCAAAAGGCTTGCATATCATACCTACCTACCTACCTAGGTCGATGTTGGAAACATCGACCTGCCTGGATCCTCCACTGGTCCCTGCTCAACATCAAGGATGCCATCTCGCGTTCTTGGAGGCCGGTGTCGTCTCGCAGCTGCTGCACAAACGTCCGCGCCGGTCTTCCTCGCCCTCGCTTGCCGTGATTAGGGGTCCACAACACTAGATTGGATGCCGCTTCTTCTGGGTGCCTATAGCAATGACCAGCCAGCTTGAGTCTCTTTTGTCTGATTGTATCTGTGGCTTTGGGTAATTCAGCATATAGTTCTTTGTTGTTCACATGGTCTCTCCAAGTGAACCCCAGTGCTGATCTTAGCAGTCTCATATCATACTAGATTTAAAATGATTGAAATAGCAAAATACTCTTAAAACGCTGGAACATCATTTATCAACACATTATTCTGGTATTAAAATTTGCTTTTCTAGCCTAGTTTTCAAATTAACAACTTGGTCAGCATGAAACAAATCAATAATCTCCAACGAGTCAATGACGCAAACATCTCCTGTTATTATATTCATTTTGTATTGATGCAATATTTTATATTAATGCACTAGCAAAATATAACTTTGTGTCAACGTGATTATACACCCATCTCCACTCAACCAAAATATAATTTTCTATTGATGCTAGAAAAAAAAATGATATCAACAGGTTACGCTGAGTGGGCAAAGTTTATATCAACTGCTGTAAAAGATGATGGAAAGGTTGCAAAAGTGAGTTTATAATATAACCCGTAGGTAACAGAATAATACAGGAACAATTGAAAACTATTTAATAATTAAACATTTTTAATGCAAGTTACGAGCATAATATGCATGTGGTTGAAGAAATGCCAGTTAGAAACTTATAACAATTTTACTTAGGAAATAATTTAGGCTGAAAAGTGTTAATCAAATGTACATAATATAGATATTAATTTATAATGTATACATGTTTACCAACACGAGTCCGTTACTTGAAAGCATACTTTTATGGAGTTTTATATCTTTTGTTTCTAATCAAAGTCAAAATCTACCACTTAAACAAATCATTGATATTTTAAGCAGTGAGCATGAAAGTTCCTATGCGAGCCAGCCGGGATAGAAATCATCCATGAAACCCTTCACAGCATCAGCCAGCTTCTCCACATAATCTTCGTGCGTTTCCGGAAACTTCCGAATGCTGCTCGGCATCTCCACTTGAATCGCATCCACATTCAGCCCGGAAGTGCACGCCTTGGACCCGTGCTCTTTGACCACGTGGCCGCCCGTGTAGTAGCCATAGACCGAGTCACCAGTCAGCGGGAACTCATCCGAGGGAATCGAATCATAACCCGCGACATTTAAACGATCGCCCAGACTGACATTGCCACGAATCAAATTGCGGAAGCAGGTAGAGTTGCTGAGGCTGTTGCATTCGCGTTGGATGAGCGCGCACACAGAGGGACGAGCCGAGGACGTATATGTGTCGTCTGTGATGCGCCATTTGGGAAGCACGTAGCCGAATTCGGTCCATTGCTCCGAGTGCGTCTGGCCGTGCATGTCGAGGATGAGGCCGTCTTTCGTGGGGTCGATGTGTGCTTTGGCGTAGTCAATGTAGGCGTGGTAGAGGTTGTAGGCTGCGAGTGTCGTGGCGTTGCCGAATGTCGCTTCGTTTTCCTCGCGATTCGCGTCTAATTTGCGTCGCTGTAGCTCGCTTTTGATCAAGTGCGGTTTTTTGCCCGTTAAGAGCAAAATGCGCGCTTGCAAGGCGAGGGTGATATCATCAGTGGCCCTGAATGATATGAAAAATATTATTTAAATCAGAAGGTAATTTAAAAGTCAACAATCAGGAATCGACCTTCCCTTTGGAAAAACAATTTAGCCTTGTTTATTTCATTTTTAATATGACACGTATATGTGTTTTCTAAAAAACAATCAAAATCTCTTTGCATAAACACTCTCTTACGCCGCAGTGCATTACAAGGTAGCGTTTACCCTCACGATTACCGCGACCCGTACAAAACATGGACACTTGACATTGAATACATTGGTAAATGCAAAATATAATGGGGAAAAAAAGAAAAACAAATGGGGACATATATATCAATATGAATGGCAATAACTTAGAACCGCCATTTAAAAAGTATTGATATACTAATAAAACCATGGTGTTTGGAATTATCACAATTATAATCTGAGTGTATCGTGATTTCTAGTGTATAACCACTGGGCTACGTAATCCAGCATACGAAACGCCTGCCGTTATATACCCTAAACAGTTTATAAGTTTGTAAATTACATTTTCAGACATGTCATTTCTATACATTATATAGGCAAAACTGTCGAAACCATTGCAGATTGCTCAATACCGACAACGAATACCATGAAGTTGAACAGTTCCACAAGCATTCTTATCGATAAAGCATCTCTACCTCTAACAGTATATCAAGTCATATTAAAAAAAAATAATAATAATGTTGGATTTTGAATTTTATATCGATCGTAGGAAATATACTATGCCGGCGCGGATTAATACTGAAAAAAAAAACACATTGCATTATCTTTAAACAGTCTGTGATAAAATGGTGCGTTTCATACACCATAATTTACAGTGCGAAATGAAGGATTTTTATGAGGACAGGATATAACTTTTCTCTTGCGTGTCATGGAATTCGAATGCAGGTGCAACACCTCATGTGGCATTAATCGAAATGTTATTACGTTAGCAAGTAAATAAACATATGTATGAAAAATCGACAAAACAAAAATAACTTCTAAAAATTCCAGCTTCAAATATTTAAGGTGCAGTTCATTTGGTTTTACCCACATACCAATTTAGAGGAACATAATGTCCAATAGTTGTTAAAGGAGGAACATTAGTACAAACAATATAATTATACACTTTGCAAAGGCGGGGATATGATTGATAATTGAAGAGTCAGGCTGATTGAAAATACACAATTTACTTGTGATTTTGTTAAATGATTAATCTGAAATTGACGGAAATTGGGTTTAACATCAAAAACTATATTTGTCTTCTTTTTCCTCTTCAATCTAAAACTTTTTCTTAAAGTATAAAAACCATTTTTTGTTATAAACGCCTTTTGATCATATCGTAGCAAAAACGATTGAAGGGCCATCCTAAAATGTTTCAAACTTATATCACAATTACAAGTATATTCAAAACAAAATGGCCTACGTATCAGTGTAGTATCGAACGTTGCATGTAGACGATCCGCACTGGCAATCCTGCTGTCCGTGATTGTGATTGTAGTCGCAGACGCCGTTTGCCAGTTTGCAGCCCCTAAACAGAAAGCGATCACAGTTTTTTTTTTCATTATGAGTTTTTACCACACAATAGGATTTGGACAAATTAGTGTTGATGGACTACATTCAAATACTGAAGATAAATTTATAAATTACGATTACATCTCTTCCTCAGTCTATGGAATTTTATGCCAGTCTATGGAAATTTATAAACATAGGCATTAGAGATGCAAAGCCCCCAGCCTAGGCCAAACAATCTTTCACACGAATATTTGTGGATTGAAATAAGCCAATCAAACGAAATATCTTTCTCACAACATCTTCTTCACAACGTCTTTTTCACACCGTCTTTCTCACAACGTCTTTCTCAAAACGTTTTCTTTCAATGTCTTTTTTCAACGTCTTCCTTTCAACGTCTTTCTTTCAACGTTTTTCTCACAACGTCTTTTTCACAACGTCTTTCTAACAACGTCTATCTCACAACGTCGTGTTCACGCCGATGCCCCAACATATTTGTCCACAACGTCACGATATACGCGCAATCTTTTTTTATGTTCTATGCTCAGATCGCCGTACAAATACCCCCAAAATATATCAAAGTTCAGACCCCCGTAATTTCGACATTTTTTGGTCGATCAAACTGAAACCTCGACGTTGCACATCTGCAATATATATTCTTTCACTGTGTGGATTTTCAGAACCCTAGGACAAAGACTTAATACCAAAGTGCCGCGGACAAACTGCTGTATAAATATCCCAAAATATCTCAAATTCGTCTAAGTTCAGACCCCCGTAATTTCGAAATTGTTTGGTCGATCAAACTGAAACCTCGACGTTGAACATCTGCAATATATATTCTTTCACTGTGTGGATTTTCAGAACCCTAGGACAAAGACTTAATACCAAAGTGCCGCGGACAAACTGCTGTATAAATATCCC
>LQRL01020019.1:0-10770 GCA_001703475.1 Hydroides elegans
ATTGAACCAGTCAATCTGTGGTATGACACAGATTGGCTAACTCATTCCAGCCAAACTACAGATCGGCTAAGGACCACAGATTGGCGGTAACATATATATAAATATATCTTTAAAAATCACGAGCTTTAAAACGAACTATTCCATATAGCACATCTCAGCTTGTTTATAAATTGTGTAAACTGTGATCCATCATTCCGATTTTCGGAGCACCATTTTATTCATGATTTTTTTTAGGGTGCGGTCGTCGGGCAGCGGCAAATTTGCCGCAAACCACAGAATTTGATATGAAATATAAAAAACTCTGCGGCATATTAAAAATTGACTAGATTTATTTCAAATTATTTAATGAACATTTATGATATGTACGGATTATTTGACAATAGTTCAATGCAAAACGTGAACACCTCTCTGAACAATATAAGTAAGTAAAATTGTTTGCATTTTATTAATCTTGCATTTTAATGTTTGCATTTTATTAATCTTTTAAGATGATATCAGATTTTTTAAAGATATGTTAATTACTTTTGCCTTAGCTGCCTTTGGGTTGCGATAAACATATGTTTTTCTTATTTTTCTATTCTTTGATGTAACAGTGACCTCATATAAATAATACCATACAATTCTAAATACACTATTGAATTCACTAGTTGATATTTTTCGGAGATTTCTTTTTCGGAACTCAGTTGACAGCATTGAATGTGACGAAGCATTACAAGTTGATAGAAGAATTAAATTTATGCAACAATCAAAATATTATGACGTAATAAATAATTTGTAAATAGAGAAAACACAATGAAATGACGTAATAATTAAGGTTGCCAAGCATCAATGGCTCATTATTTATTTGCATAACGCGTGCATTGCAATTTACAGCAGATTGAGTTAATATTACAAATATAATGCGATCAATATTTAGATAAAAATGAAATACTTAACTTTATTCGTCATCTCGATGACCGTATTTTGTTCTATTGATGCTACATTTGATATGAATGTCCTAGAATATCAGTTAGTAGCAAATCATATAACTCAAGAAGAATGTCGACAACTTATCGAAGCTCTCAATGAAACTGAATTTTATTTGAGTCATGAGATGACCGGAGAAAAGGTTCCGGAAGATATTCCGTGCATCGATTTACTGTTAGAATGGGACAAAGGACCCGGAGCTGGAAAGGCGTTTATAGGTAAGATATTGTTTACTTAAAATTCATTAAATCAATTTTAGCTGTAACGATTATAATATATATTTTATTTTCAAAACAGATATTAATTCTAACCCCATTGTAATGCTTTATCGTGAGAGCATTAACATTTTGGTTATAGGGATGTTTTAAAGGAATTTGTATGTAACATTGTCAATCACATGAATTGTCAGCCTAATGCACCATAAGCCAGCAAGCTTTTTAAATCTAAAAAACACATCAGCATCCATTTATTCTTCATGTTTAAAGATATTGCCATCCGTCTGAAAGAAATTGGTCGTGCCGACGTAGCAGCTAAACTCTCAAAAACCATCTACCACGAAAAAGCCGAAGACGCAAAGAAAGCATTCCTAAATGATCCCTTCAAATCCATGATCCACACCAACTCCCCTCTTCTTGAGGAATCACCCCGTTCTGGAGGCAAAGGAAAGCCACCACCGAAGAAAGGACAGTGGACGTGGTGGCATGTTACGTGTATGGCTTTGTTGTCAATGGTAACGGCTGGGTTGCTAAGCGCAGCGATTGTCTTGAGTTGCCCATGGTGCTGCGATTGTGATTGTGTTTGTTGCGAGGTGGTGGGGAGGAGGGTGATTGGTGTACCAGATTATATGAGGATAGGTGATGGTGAAAAGGGTGCGTATTATAACATAGTATGAGAGCATTCATATATGACAGCGAAGTTGTGACCCGTGTTATTATATTTTAAAGAAAACCCGAAGGGATTCAATTTATTTCAAGCATATCCAAAAACCGAAATATTTAGATAAACTAGAAAGTACTATCGCATAATGCAAAGGGTTTTTAATGAACAAAGATATATTTTACAAACACATCATATTTGAAATAAATTAAGTGAAATATACAGAAAAGAAGATATCATATATGAATTTATATTAATTGGCATAAATTGGCATATTAAGCTGATTTCAAATTTTAAGACAGTTACAATTGTATTTGTTTTATGGAACAATTTTAACAATTTATATGATAATAACACTATCATATTTATGTTAATTTAAATAACGCCTCGGATTGCATTACATTGTCGACGCACCAGTGCGCACTGTCATTTCACCTGTCATTTATGACGTAACACTTTAACAGTTACCTTCGGAATTTATGACGTAATAATATGTTTGTTCGAAATAAAATATTACGTTAACGCTCTTACCAACGAAATTAAATTTATTATTAAACTGTATCTGTCATATTCTTAGCACTTAAATACCTAATGATTTAATGTTACATTGTTGAAATCTATATATATTTTTAATCTGTTTATAACGTGATAAATGTATTGCTTTTTAAAGAATAAATCGCAAAACGCTGTAACCAACGAAATTGTATTTCTTTTTCGGATTATCATGAGCATTTCCTTAACAGTTTTCACTAATATAATGGGTGTATTTTCTATTTTAAACAATTTTAAAAGTAGAAAGTATATTGCTCAAGAAAAAATGATGGTAAAGCGCGATATCAAACGGTATTATTCTTTTTTTTTAAGTGACAAATACACCGTTATCTTATATTTTTCTGTAAAATTATTGATATATTTATATTGTGAGATACTTAATCTTTATATTTATGGCTGGAAAATTAGTATCGCGAAAATAATGAGATGATTAAAATCAATAGGTTACTGTCGAAAAAAAGCTCCCCATGGTCCGCCTTTTTTTTTGATTTTAGCCCATACTGAAGTATAGTTTATGTCACATGATCAGTATAAAAATTGTGTTTTTTTTTTGGAGATAGAAAAAAAAGAAACAATATATTGCGCAAAACATGCCTGTTGTATAATGCAAAGGGAAGCTCCGCTTCCCTTTGCGATAAGTTTTTATGAAAAGTTGTAAGTTTGTCGATTGAGGTCCG
Organism: Hydroides elegans; assembly: GCA_001703475.1. Classification (NCBI taxonomy): domain Eukaryota; kingdom Metazoa; phylum Annelida; class Polychaeta; order Sabellida; family Serpulidae; genus Hydroides; species Hydroides elegans. Next base: position 3,072 of record LQRL01020019.1, read on the forward strand.
AGATTTCACATATTTCATTTCATTATCGTTATATCTTATCGTTATGATTTTGTCGATTGAGATCTGGAATTTCATTTTCATGAAACACGTTTATGATTTATGCAAGGATGCCTAAACTGTAAATGCATGTGATTAAAATTAACAGATTTATTTTTGAACAGTGAACGGCCGGCATGCATGTTTGAATTTTAGGAATTACTGGATATTTCTCTCTTTTGCTTTATAAAAAAGCGACTGAAGAATCAATAAAACAAAAATGATATATAGTTTTATTCATATATTCTTCCAACCATAGTTTCTAAAATAAGATCAAGTATCTTTTTACAGTAAAACAGTGATAACTCATTTTGGAACATTCGTTAGGAACCACTCTTAGATCGAAGTCCGATAGTCTCAGTTTCAGACTTATCTCGTCTAGGCGATACATCATTTTGACTATGAATTTGACGCTTGTGATTAGCCGAACTGCTACCGGAAGTACTTCCGCTCGTACTTTGCGTTCTTCCGGTCACATGACTGAGAACGGAAGACCACGAGGCGCGCACTTTACGGTTTCGGGCGCAGTGGAAAATGAAAATGAAGACGCCCTGGAGGTTGATGAAGACGATGAAGACAACCTGGACATAGAAATACAGATAAACAGATATATCATATTGATGAATTTATCCGAGCGATTCAAATGATCGATGATAGTCAAGTGTTGTACCCTTGTCAGGGGGTTTGCGCTTAATTTCTTTCGTTTTATCGCTGTTGTGGCATGAACCGTATTTCCATAATAATTAAGTAAGAATATTCCAAAAATTGATATCGAGTTAAAAGCAAAAGATGTCAAGCGGGATAAATTAAATATCGAAGATAAATAAATAAAATGGCGTCCACATTTACTTGAAATGCACCCTCGAGCACTCCCAATCTTGAATTGTCCTTGACCTCCATTGCCCCAAATGCACTAAAGATCCAGGGTACTCCAAGCAAAACCAGGGTCGCAGCTATACCCGCAAGCTGCACGAGACGACTCTTTTTCTTATCTGTATAACAATGATATTATTATTAAATCTACTATATTAAGTTCATAATTATTCAATTCAAAAGCATTTAATAGAATACTTAATAAATTGCACACAAAAAAAACAACCATTTCCTGGAAGTACCAGATATGAATGAATTATTGTTTTCTGCGTAGTTAGATATATTGTAAAAAAAAGTTTATGGTTGATCGATCTACCAAGTTACATGCACGCGCAGAGTATCTTTGTCTTAAACAATTTTACCCAAAAATAATGACCTCAATTTTATGAATTTAAAGTTAAATTTGAAATGATAAAAATTGCAAAAAAAAAGTAATTAAAGTAAGATTACGTGATCCAATTTCCTTTTGACTCAGGATGACCCGAAGCACAAGGACGAATATAACCATGTTGTGAATTATGATGAGAATCATCGGAATCAAGTATCCAAAATATAGCATCTGTTTCTTAAGTCGGCAACTGTTGTAAGAAAACAAAATATTGTGATTTGAAATATTATTATATTCAAATATAAAATAAATTGGGTGCATTTTGTATTTTTTTTTAAATTATATATATTTATATGCTAGGAATAGATGAACAAGTAATATGAACAAAAAAACAGTGATATAATCACGTAGGTATGGTAAAAAATGCATAAGCATCACTATTTTATTCGGATATATATGCATTTAATATATTTAAAAGGTCAGTTAACACGTGTAATTATAATTATCCTACTCACGTAAAGATACATTCGCCTACAAATTCACTTTCTTTATGTAACAAGATATTTTCTCCGTTGAATATTTTCTTATCGATTGCTAATGCAATACCAATCATTACTGCAGGCAAGCCTAATAAATATAAACTTATGTATGATCATGAAAAGTAACTAAGAATGAATAGCACGCTTACATTACATCGCTTTTATAAATATAATGTTGTTGCAATACGCGCTTGGGAGAAAATATCGTTACATACACAAGCCGATTTCGCTGGTTTAAAAGGCATCTATACGAACCTAAGAGATCCCGACGAAACTGATAGGAACATAAACTTGTATCCAATATGGGTGTGGCTACATTGATCAAACTAACCTCCAAACCTGGCTTCCAACCACTTAATGTCGATTACATAAAAACCTTGCTGGTTTGAAGCTTGGTTTGAAGGTGCTTCAAACTACCTTCAAACCTTATCTTCAAACTACCCTTCAAACTATACAGACACACAGGTAAAATTCCTATCTACACAAGTCTTGCGCGGTTTGAAGGTGTTTAGATAAAATGAAATTGTTTATTGTCGCCATGACCTAAAGTGGTTTGAAGCTTTGTTTGAAGGCAACTTTGATCAATGTGGCCACACCCTATATCTCTTATTTATTCTTACCCCATGCAATGAGTCCAGCCTTGACGGCGAACTTCGAGATGTGCGTTGGAAAAACCTTGATGAGCATAAGATACATGTGGAAGGCCTCCACTGAATTCCATAGCAACGTCACGAACACCAGATAGTACCTGATAACATAACAGATACACATAAATATTGAACAAGAGAGATTGCTTGAAGGAAAACTGATAAATGGACCTATTATATATCAGGACCAAGTTATTTTAACGTCTCAATCATAAATTAATCACATCAGAGCAAATATTTTTAAACCCAATAGATTTGTTGAAAAAAAACTGACATAAAAATGCGGTTCAAAGTTTGTTTAGGTATACTTTCTTATTGCGTTATTGTATATTATCAGATGTGATTGAATTCTATATACATTTACTTAAACCAACCTAACCACCCATAAAAACATTAAGACATATAGATTTCATAGATTAAACATAATGGTGTTAGAAATCGCAAATGAAAAATGAATTTTGAACGCAATATATACTTGTACATGTAACACCAAATTTACACACCATTGATCTTAATGATCAATTTAGTATATCAACTAGATTTCAACCGCTGCGTTTTACATTGCACATTTGTAAACATAAACAAAGTGGTTGGCATGGGTAAGCCCATCTTGGAGGTGACTCACGTTGTGGCTTTCCGACACCTATGATGTCCGATGGCCGTTCTCTTCAGAGTCGCCTCCTTTATTGTTTGGGTAGGTATCCCCACCCTCGTCTTCCTTCTCCATTCCTCTCGCCCCTCTATCTCTCCACCCCACTCATATCCCCCGCTTCCTCCCTGCCTTTGCATTGTTTCTCCTTATATAACCCCACCGTGTCCCCTCCCCCAATCTTTATTTTCAGTGCCCGAACAATGTGCAATCAACATATTCTATAGGAAGTGTATTGTGTCGTGCAAAATGGAAAACCTTGATTTAAATGAACAACGCGTAATATAGACTTACAACCCAGTAAACAAAACCCCGTAAAAAAACGCTTTAAAAACGTGAATAAAGCGATATTTAGTATAAAAACGTATTTATAACGTGTAAACTACGTTCTCTGTTTACTGGGAATATATACTAATTTACCTGACCATGTTAGCAATCGTGCATCCTTGCTTTGTGCGAACGAGTATTTCGACCAGAAATAGAGCGATGGACAGAGCGATGAGAGCTGAGCATAGATGAATAAGGATCACTGTTGTTCGACCGCGACGAGCATTCCTAAGGATTATATGTTGCAGTATCTTTAGTCAATATCATGTAGTACATTGTACATTCAAGGAAAGGGTTTGTATCTGTTAAGGACATTGCCTCAAACCCATAATCAAATGTTTATGTTATCATGATGAAAACTTGGCCTTTAATAATAAATTGGCGATACAAATACATTTTGTATAATAAACCGCTATTGTACTACCATTCACTGATGAACCTAGCGAACGTAGCGAACGGGTATTGTGCTACCATTCACTGGTTAATCTGGCGAACGTAGTGAACGGGTATTGTGCTACCGTTCACTGGTGAACCTAGCGAACTTAGTGAACGGGTATTGTGCTACCATTCACTGGTGAACCTAGCGAACGTAGTGAACTGGTATTGTGCTACGCAGCGAACCGGTTTTGTGCTACCATTCACTGGTGATGCACCGAACATGCACCACGCTTTTATATATATTCCTAAAAGTGTTTGGTGAACCTAGCGAACCTGGTGAACCCCGGTGAACATATTCGAGTTCTTGACATACCTCTATCTTTAAAATCTTCCTACTGCGGAACACATTTGTTTACAGGCTAAAAATCCTCGAAACCTTTTATATTTCGAACGTAAAATTGTTAAATAGTTTTATATTTCCTGTTTAGTTTAAAATGATTTATGTTAATCTACAAACAAAATAGTATGTGATAAAACGTACCTGAAGCATACGTAGGAAAATATGGTCGCCAAGAGACAGCATAGTGAAATCACGTTGAGTACGGTTCCTAAAATTGCAAGCTCCTTCCTATATGGAAACCCCTGCAAAAGTTATGATACATTTAGTTATGATATTTTAAAACTATTATATATTTAGTTATGATATAATATCAATTCAGAAAGATGTTATGGGGAATATTATGTGACTTGTAATATCGCAGATCAATCTGGTGTATGTTTTGGATGTCATTTCGAAAACTGACGTTTTGGTTTTTAGATTTAGTTTCTCCTTTAACCATAAAAATATCAGTAACATAATAATCAAGGTCAAATTGCTCTGACATGATTTTCTCGTAACCAAAATCATATATATGAAAGAAGATTATTATTTGAATAATCCCAAACCCTCCCCAAACCATGAATGTTCAAGGCATGCCATCTTTATAAGGTCCGTCAGTCCGTCTATGCAATACTGTGCATCACCATGAATGGTACAGACTGAATCAAAATGACTTTTCAGAGACTTTTTGTAGGGAAATATGTAGTCCATGTGCAACAATATTATGTAAAAAAATATGTTAAAATTGTTCCCATATATCAGTTTTATGCTGAGATTACCGAAAAAACACACAATGGGTACATTTTACAACAATCCAATAACAGTGTTTTACTATTCTACATTTTACTCTATACATCCAAGAATACAACGAATATTTTATAACATTTAACAAAAAAGCTAGACTTCTACATATACAGAGCCACACACACCATAAATGACGAAATATCCATCTCAACATCAATATACATAATTTCTTCCTTATCCTGAAGCCCTTTCATATCATCCCCAGGTAAGCTCGAATCCTGGAAAAAAAGCAAAATTTCACTCTTTAAATGACAACAACGAAACGACGCACCAAAAAAGATGAAATGTCGACTCGTTCTGTGAGTATATAATCGTCGTTACTCATCACGTCAACTTCCAAGCCGAATAAAGTAAGTTCAAAGTCGGTATCCTGTAAAAAATATAATCATAAAAACTCATAAATTTAACATTTTTTTAATAAAAAGTAAAACAAATTTTGGTCACTTAGAAAGGTACGACAAATGGTAATTTATGATTACTCGAACTTCAAAGATTTGCAAGTGAATCAGATTGATTTCAAAACAAGCAACCAGCGCGCTCATACAGGCATTTACGGTATCCACCCAAAAAGTTTCCGGCCATAAAGTTTCCAAAATTGACAACATGGGACAGAAAGTTTCCATTCAAAAAGGTGCTAAAGTATACAACCTGTGGCAAAAAAAAAAATATTTACTATCGACTTTGCACCCTACAACACTGTTGATAATATAATAAGAAAAATGGTTATGTTCATCGTCTTCATTTAGACAGTTTTGACTAGAAACTTGTTGTCCTATGTTATCAATTTTGGAAACGTTATGGCCGGAAACTTTTTGGGTGGAAACTGTTTTGGCCCGGATTCGGCATTTACATGTACATACTCACATACAGCATACTACCAAAAAATCCTTCGCCATAACAGACACATACAGTGCTGTTATCGCTTTGGGTTTGACCCAGGCAGTTGCCCAAACTCCAACTCTCATTTGCTTTAGGGCGCATCATAGCGCATACTTCTTCTTTGTCCTAAAAGCAAAGTTTATTTAATATTAATTAATATTGAATTTAATATTGATTGATATTATCCTAATATTAGACCTGCGTAAACGGATAATTTTACAAGTAGTGGTTTTTTTAGATAGTTCAGTGCCATTTCGTCTTACATTAAGGGGTGCCTAAGAGGTCAGATCTGAATTGTTTTCCATAAAGATGACCATTTGGTACTGAACTCTCATCCGTGTTTTGCTATAAAGATGACCATTTAGCGCAGACATCGCTGTATATAAGACTAAATGGTGCTCGCGAGCTCTCTTAAAACCACTTCTTGTACATGTATCTAGCAAATCATCACAAAAAGGTTCTTATAATTCCCTATCAACTGATTATTCAGAAGCAGGTATACATTTTAAACACTATATCATTTATATCGCCCGCATAATGACGCGAAGCTCAAAATTATTTGTCCAAAAAAAAAACTTGGGACAAGCTAAATGGAGCATACATAGCTTTTTCTTTTATTGATTTGGCGTAAAATGGCATTTTTATTGTAAGATGAAAATCCCAACAAAAATGTGTTTGGTTCCCAAAATAGCATTGTAGACCCATAAATATGTAATAACTCAATTTAAGACATCCATTTTAGCATGTTTTTGTTTACACTTTCAACCCGGCCTGGGGGCTTTGGCATAATTAGTAAGCATAATTATATTGGCATTCATGCTTTCACGTTTTACTTCTAGATTATCGAAATTACAATACAAATTAAATTATTTTTGTTTGTTGATCCACTCTATTAGTCTTTTTTTGTAATTTCGTTACAATAGTGGAGGCGGTGCCTGGCGACAACTTCTGGTCGTGTGGGTTGTCTAAGGAAGAGGTTGGGTGGTGGAACCCTGAAAACTGGCCGGGTAGAAACATCATGGGAAACCTCCATATGGAACTGAGAGATGAAGTGAGGAGAGGTGGAACGGAATAGAGCAAGCGTGCCCATCTGTGGAGGCGCGGAGTGATCAACCGCGTCGACGACCCAGGAAGAGTGCATAGTCCCATATCGTCGAAATGCGCATTGAGGCCTGGGAGGGACCTGATGATCCACAGATGAAGCTGCAACGAAGCAGTATTTAAGGTATTCCACGACTGTACGACACAGTGACGCTCAGGAGAGACTGGGTGACAGCCGCGAACAGAATGGCCGACAACTTGGAGAGACAAGTGACTACTAGGAGAGTCTAGTTCTGGTGGCACAGTGGCCCGGCAAGCCCTGTACCATATACCACAAATCGCTACAGAAAAACAAAGAGATCAATACTCCCAGGGCCGTGCGAGAGCGGGAGAGGATGAACGGCCCATCGGCAGACAATCGGTGACGACAACGCCTTCCACTGGACGTATGAGACAGGATAACGGCAATGTCTGCAGTTGTGGAAAAGTATGTAAAAACGCGAAAGGAGTAAATATCCACCGTGCGAAAATGGGCTGCCCGCCTGTTGTGAACCTGGTGCAACGCACAAGGGAACTTGATGAGACGTCGGAGGGGCCAAACCCGGATGAACACCACAGTGTTAGGAACCTCCATGCCCCGGGAAATCAAGAGACGAGCAGCACGCAAAGAGTGAATCCATCACAGTCAAACGAAGACACAAAGTGCAAGATCAAATGGTCTAACCGAAGCGAGACCGAAAAATGGCGCAGGCTAGACGACCAACTTGCTAATATCTTAGACGTCACTCTGAAAGGAGATATTGATGCAAAGCTGCGTAC
>LQRL01020075.1:5734-21107 GCA_001703475.1 Hydroides elegans
TACGGTTCTAAAGAGACTTCATTGGCTTCCAGTAGCATATCGGATCAAGTACAAAATTGCAGTCATGATGCATAGGTGCGCGCATGGGACAGCTCTTGTATATCTGCAACCCATGCTAGCGCCATATGTTTCCAGAAGAACCCTTAGATCATCGAACAACTCAGCTGTGACATTTGAGGTACCCAGAGTTAATCAGAAACCTGTGGGTAGTCGAGCATTTTCCACAGCGGGACCCCAGATATGGAATGAAATTCCGTCATCTATCAGGACAATTGTATCGAACAATGTTTTCCGGAATAAAACTGAAAACCCATTATTTTAGATGTGCATTTTAGGATTAGGTTCATGTACAGCGCTTTTATATGGACTCAAGAGCGCTTAAGAAAAAACAATATATTAAAACGAACTAGACTCTAATATAATCTAGTCTACTGTAAAGGTTTATGGAAACGATACAATTATAGGCTATGTTGAAACCACTATTTAATATTATTTGATAACATCAAATGAAGTTGTGATAAATACAGATGATCTGTGTAATTGTCAGATTCAATCTCTCTTAAGATTACATTAAAGTGATCGAATATATAAATCAAACTCGTCAATATTGACTAAATATAATCTACCTGCTGAATAGTTTATAAGGCAATTCAAAATATATTGTTAATAAGGTAATTCAAAAGATATTTGATGTGAATATAGAAAGATGAATATCGCAAAAACCAATTTCGCAAGTGCGTGAACATTCGTTGCGTTTTGAATCGCGGCCCCATAAATCGCGAATTTCTGCCTGTCCGTACCTTAAACGCATGGTTGTTACACTCAATGTGCCAATTTTGATTTTTTTTTGTTTTTCATGTAGTTATACATTCAAACCAATAAAAACAAAGCACAAACGTATCAATATGGGCGATAACACGTGATTTATGGATTCTTTGTGTTTAAACTCGCTGATTGGTATAACTTAATTTACATTTAATGAAATTGAATATTGAATTTGTACATGTTAAATTACATACACAATAATTGTATTGTATGTTTACATTCTTCCGTCTGTATGTTGCCACTTGGAACTCATTCTAGTCTATTTATTCCCATAACATCTGATTCACCATGCAAGAAATTGCTTGTTAGCACTCTCCTGCTCGCCTATTGAAAGGGACCGCATCACTTACAAGGCCCAAAGAAGTGTTTGATCTATAAGCGTTTGCCATGTCATGAGAACATATGTTAGCTGCTCTACCTGCCAATTACCCACCAACGTACACCGCCGCAACATAGCAACCGATTTTTGAATTTATCACATGGTTGCTTGCCACTCTTTCCGTTTGTCGCTAAGGTGGGTGTTTCACGATCATGCAATATTTACTGAAGCTAGCAAAGTACCCACATGTGGCAGATCCGTAATAAACCATTACTGCGCTCTCGAACCGTACCCATGATGAAGTTTATAGATACAAATGCGTATCATTCTACATTCCACAATACATAGACCGACCTCCTTAATGAAATCAATCAATTATAAAACATATCACGTGATCAAAATGCCTAACACTATAGGTAACTAGACATGCATAAAGTGGCCCACTTAGTAAAGTTTCTCAATAAAAAATCGTAACACATAAGTAAAATCCCGTAACACATAACCTCACAGTGCTTAAGCCGCACCGAGCGGCCCTCTTGACGGAGTGCGCCTGGGTTGACGCCAACGGGCACTACTGTCAGATCAAACGAGAATCGTGCTAGATTTATAGGCCGGTATTTCCCCGGTTGGACTGAAAACATGGGAAAGTTATCGCAACGTTTGTTTTGAATGAGGTACAAAGATGTAAGGGGTATGTTGGTTTGAGATTGATATGGGATAAGTTATGTTAGATGGGATAAGTTATGAAAGACTTCTATCCTTCTCAAAACAGCTAAATGGGCACATGTTTGGTACACATCAAATGTACTCGCTTTAATGTTTATTTAATATCTATTTTATCATATCAAGTTTAAGACGCTCTCAGCTTTAATATGTAATCAGCCGAACCTGTCAGTTCTACCTGAAATATATCAAAGCCGTGTCGATAGTTTATCATTCATTCAGAAACTTACAAGACGTTGGCAGGGCATTTTCTTTACATAGAAACCTTCCAGAATTAAAACGTTTCCGTCGTTTAACTCGTCGTTGAATCACACCGAGCCCCATATAAATTACATTGAAAACATGCAGATAGTAAACGTTCCTGTGGTTGAATCATAACCACGAACGTTAGTTGGCTGGGTTTCCACATATTACCTGTTGGCTGACAGACACACACCAGGGCAGCATGCCACGTCTCATTTGGGACGAGAAAGCGGGAGAGCGCGGGAGTATGATGGGAGAGAAAAAGAATTTCTCGAGAAGGAGATTTTCTCCATTAATGTGATTGATGAGCGACCTGCGCCCCTCGGTTGCTCGATCTCGCGATCTCTCGATCTCCTTCTCATATGATCTCATACTCGTGGGAAGCAGTAACAAATAGCAGGTTAGAGAGTCGAGGGATCGTTTGTTTATTTATTGCCACATTTATTGTTTATATTTGAAATTATGATTTTAAATCTTATATTTATGATTTTCATAGTTTATATTACATAAGAAAGGTATGTTTGTTAAGGGTGAATGTAATAATGAGAATGCGTTTTAAGGCAAAGTTGCTTAGCAACAAAGGGGAAGATTATGTATCACTTTCGGTTTTAACGGATTTATGGTAAACTTCATTACAAAAACTCAAATTTAGAATTCAGTAAGATCAAAATTGTTCTTGTCTAATATGCCAAAAAGCTCTTTGCAAACAACAATAGACTCCATAACAGTGATAGGTATGTGAAAATAGGTTGACTAGTAAATGAGGCGATTGTTCGGACAGTCATTTCAATTCTTTTAAAACATAATGCAAACGTCAGGATAAAAATCGCAACTTGATTACCCTTTTAAAGTTTACGGTTTCTGGAACAGTTTCATTCTTTTTTTCCCTCGGTTTTCAAAAATAACGAGCGCGCATGGTACACAATGGCATCCTATTTTCTCGTCATCATCACCATAAAAACACTAAAACCGCTCAAATCGGTTTGAAGTTGTGTTTTAAAGTGACGAAAATGAGATAAATATTGTTTGCCAAGACATGACTTTGAATAATGTTGATGACGTTTGGTGACAAGAGTAATTTTCCAAAAGCGCTCACAAATTGGGGCCCACGAGTTGTGATGGGGTATTATAAGTGTGTACCTGTCCCTTCAGGCGATATAGTGAAGTCTTCCATTTTAAAAAGAGGATGGGAGAGGAGAGTCATTCCGTGTAAACAAGCAGGCACCATTCTCTCATCATCTACGTTCTGCGCGTGGCCTAATCTCGATTTTTCTCCCGTTTCACTTTGATGTTTAACGAAGCCTAAAGCACCTGTCAAGTTGTGTTAACCTAACAGCCAGTGTTACTTGACTACACCTTTTGCCGAAGAAGGTCTGGCCACACTGGGTGCGTCTTTTCCAAACAAATTTTACACGTGTTATTTTGTATCTTAGAGTCATTTTATATGTATTTGAAAACGCCGCGCATATACAAGGAGTATCAGCTGCGGATTAAGGGAGGGCGCTCGCTCTAACTTGTACCGAAAGCCTCTTTTCGCCCTCATATTTCATATACCATCGGCGCCCCTGCCCCAGGTAAATATTTACTGGATCCGCGTCTGAGTTTAAAGTAAATTACATCTGTTTCTAAAAAGATTCTCCGCATATGGCCAGGCCCTATAACAGCCGCGGGGGTAGACGCAAGGTTTGTTCCAATATATTACAACTAAAAACCTGATTACACGCCACCACACAGCCATCAGAAATTCTGCTGTGTTATTTCATCAGTGCTTTACAAGATTGAGTGACGTGAGTTCACAGGGTAGAGTGATTAGAAATCTGTTTTCATTATACAGTTTTTCGTTTTTGATATCTTAGAAATATATTAAAGACGACGATGTTAGAAAAGGTATTGTGTCGCGAGAGAGGAGGGGACATAAAGACTAATGGCGATAACACCGCACTCGAGTTTAATTAGGTTTTATGCGAAAGGTATCATTTATATATCCAATATATCTCCCAGGTACAATGATGTGCAAACGTTATTTATCTCCGTAAGAAACTACACGTTTTTGCTAATAAATCAAAATAGTTTGGATTTTTCTATGACATTTTATAGTCGCAACTGATAAAGCGGCTCTCTACAAAGGAGGGTTGCCCATGAAATATGGGTGTAATTTAATGGGTATATCAGTACATTTATCTTATTCACTAAATAACACATAAAATATGAGGTGCTGTCAAAGCTAAGTGTGATATTATTTATCTGTGTGTGACAAAATTGCTTCAAAACACTTGCTATGATGAATTCTATGATGACTCGTTTAAAAAAGAGCTCCGAACACGATAGAGAGAGACAAGCAAAGATGATTGACAGTTATTAATCTAGGACTTAGCGAGGGGATTTTCACAGATCAACGATAGTGACAAATATGTATTTGTGTGTTAATAATGACAAAAGACGCCGCCGAAAGACTCTTGTTGAAAAAGATGACGACTCCAGGAGGTAGAAAGCCATTGACGTCGAGTGGGCTAGGACGACACAGGACGACACACATTAGTCTCTTTTCAAGCAATTATGCGTCTTCTTAGCCGTCAATATAAGTAACACTCATATGAGTTTTTTGTTGTTGCTTTTGAAGAACGCCAGGACATAAATGTGTTTTGAACAACGATAAAAAACAAGATCGGTTTGATATGATTTATAAAAGATTGCGATGTATAATCAGTGCGATGGATTGTGTAGTCGGGTTCGATTTTAAGTTTGATTTGGAAGTGGGTTTAAATGCTATCATCGTTGTCCAAGTGTTTCTTCTAGTTTATTTATATTTTGTACACAAGAATACTACAACCGAAAACAAATGGAAAAAAATACAGCATCCAAGGAAGCCCTAAACTCTAATAGCGCCTGCATTCCTTTGCCCTTTCCCCATTTCCACACATCAAACTTTTACTGAAACTCCACTATACTACCCATCGGCCATCGCAACATTCTTTCGAATCTCACAAATCTTAATCTATGAAACTATGCGACAAAGAACGGAATTGTAATGGACGCGATGGGACAGCCAGGCCTCCCGCAACGGAGACAAGAATTCAACTTTTGTGTATCCGCGGACAATACATCAAAGGATTAAAGCATAAGGAGGGTTTTAAAAAATATTAATAAGTCCTTAACTTACATTTTATAGACCTCCATTTGCTGTCATCTGTCGTGCGTTAATGGATACAAAACTGAGATGGATTTTTCATGTATAAAATCATGTGGTTTTGTCAATCTAAAATTAAAAAAAAAAAAACAGCCATTTTGAACAAGAACAAACGTTTATTAACAGTTCCTCTTTCATAAATCAGTATCTTAACGATAGTGACTTCATATAAGTAAAATTAACCGTTACCATTACGCCACTCTCCTTAATTAAAATATATACTTGAATGATTGATTTTCCCAGAGTGCTAAACGCTTCAAACGTTGGCATGTCCTGGAACCTCTATTATTATTATTCCGCGTATAAACACAATTAATAACTCTTTATTACAACAAACATCACAGGGCGACACAAATAATTGGATCATAAATCACATGAGATGAAACAGGAGTTTGCGGTTAAAACAGTTGTTTCCTAAACTCATTTCTCACTCTTATGTCGATTAATAAAAGCACCATATCTCATCCGCGTGTTGGAGCAATATTTTCTGGGTGACGTTTGGTCTCCATTCGTTTTGTTGGACCACTACTTGAAATGATGGGAACATCCTGGTTTTGTGCGCAAAATCTTGTGATTTTCCAAAAGAATGAAATAAACAATGTCGTTCATTACTGATAAACACGAAAATTAACTGCTTGCAAAGATTGATATTTGATATATATGACCCCCTCTAACATTGCAATAACTCGTCACATTTATTTTAAGAAGGTGCAAGAAAAGGGACAGAAGGAAGTATGTGAAATGCATATTCCAGTATATTTTAAACTGTCTTTAAATACATTAAGTCTAACTATATAAGTTAAACAGATCTCACGGAAACCAAATGTGAAAAAAAGATTGTTTCCGAAAAAGAAACAGGACAAACCTCATCCATCACCATATCTCTTTGCGACACGAAACGAATTTATTCCATGACCGTATCATGGGAGCGATAAGAAGTGTTCTGAGAACACCCGAGTTGCATTTCCGTGACAGGATAATTGACCTAAACACGCCGTCATCTATGTGTGGTTTGTCTTCAAGAAAAAAAAATAAACTGTTACCGGGTAGTACCTTGGTATGGTTTGTCACTAACCTGCGTTTGATCTGTTGCATTACAAAACTTTCTATTCGAGCCATTCACGCTCATTTTTGTTTGGTTTTTGGTTTGCCTGTACCCTTAATGAGTAAAGATAAATGTACATATCCCCGATTCAAAGTTTTCTGGATCCTCGCCTGACCAGGGGAACGTATTGTAATATATGAAACAAATCCAGACCTAAAGCGTTGACGGACATGCCGATGGAAGCGGGGGGAGGCCAGGAGATCGGTTCTACTCCACGATGGATTATGAAGTGATGCTACACACACTCCATTAGCCACCTGTCAGTCACAGAGCCAGCAGTCATTCATCTCTTTATCAACCTTCTTTCAACGGCAGCATTAAAACAAGACGCCTTGTGGTGGCTCACGGACCGACATCACTCATTGCGCTACTCGCTAATGAAATTGTGGAGTTGGGTATGACGTAGATTCTTGGAGAAACGGTGCATGGAGGAACGAGAAGCTCACCCCTAAGTCGCCAATTAGGTGTTTTCGATCAGGTCTTTTTTTTATTAATTGGCTTAAAATCATCGCTGTTATATATGCCCTAGATGTGGAATCCTAGAGGATGAATATGTAGGAATTTTAATATATGAACTATTTAAGTGGATATGAACGCAGTGTTTTCGATTATGTGACCTTTTGTATTTGAGAAAAAAAATCTACCGGTAATTACCAGTAGCAATCATATTTTTTTTCAAATCTTGACATCAGATTTTTACTGGTAGCTGTGATAGCATTGGCACATGATCCGTTTTATTTCATTTCCCAGTATAAAACATATTTATTAGACGTTTCGTATCAGTTGTACTTTTTATTCCATGTCAAACTTGTCAACTGCTTTCAGTTTCCATAAACCTTTCAATCGTAGCATCTAAAATCCTGTCTGATCCTACACATGCGAACAGCTGTTTCTGTTGATATCGATAACCTGATTTCGCAATATCTGACAAGTAACCGAAGGTTGATGTACATGATTAGTTGCCTGTTTTTTTTGCTATAAAAGGCGATATAATAGTTCTGAAATAAGCCTTCAGATGAATATAATGATTTAATTTCATGATATTGATATGGATTATGATTTAACCATCCCTTTATTATATGTTTGGATCGCAATAACGAATAAATGAGGAGAGAGAGAGAGAGAGATTGCTTGTAAATGTTTGTAGGCATATGCATGAATGTGGGAGAGAGAGAGAGAGAGAGAGAGAGAGATAGCAAGAACTAGATTAAACAAGACAGAGAGAGGAGAATAATATAGAATCTGAACAAATAGTTGATCGATAAGCTCCTTCTATCTTTCCAAGCCATTCGCTCCCTCCCTTCCGCCACCACCACCTTATAAAACCACAGCACATTTCACGAACCATCTCAAACATATCCACAATCCCACAACCTCCTGCCAACCAACACCGCTAAGCATAATCCATCACGTTAACGACGCCCGCCTTTCAATTAAGTCGCCCCTTGTTCATCCATCAGCCCCAACCTCTCTCCACATCGGTTACAAGATCGTTTGTCAGTTGCTGATGGTTTTCATCTGACAGCAGCTCCCGACCCATGGACCCGTCAGATTTTCTTTTTCGCATCATCATCATGTCGAGGTATTTTGTATCTTGTAGGTGTTTTTATGTGAAACTAGATGACTTGGTGCTGAATGGCAAGATGATGATGGAGAGACGGGGAAATGGAAGGATTCCATCAATGAATATATAGCGATTTTAAACAAAAGTATGTGTGTGAATACCTTGCAAGAAAGGGTTAATAACGGAATATTATTCAGTCAAATTCAAAAATGTAACTAGCAAAACGTAAACAACAGAAACACACATTTTCTTGACCCGAATGCTACAACATACGCTCCGATATGTGTTCAAATGTCCAAAGGGCATATCGGGTCTATTAGGTTTCCACACCTTGCTCGCCAAAACGGGCTCATTAGGCCTGTATCCCGTGTTATTTTGCCACTTTTAAAACTAAGAATTTCCAGAATGACGGGTCACCTAATAATAACAGATGCGTTGATCCCCACGCCTTCCAATTAACAATCCCAGCCTCAAGATGAGCCGCTCCACTTCAAATGGCTTAACAAGGTGTTTTCAGGAGGGCACACACACCCATTACACCATAACATAACAGCCCCTGTGCCCCTCCCGTGATCGCCTATGCCCTCTTCCTTTAATCATAGCGGATTCCCCGTTGCCTGCCCCCTATAAGCTGACAGGGGCATACTTCGGCTGAATAGGGGCGAAGGGAGGGGGTGCTCCATTTGCAATCCCCCTCATCAGTGCGTCCATCAGACGGGAAAACCATGTTTATGTTATGAAATAGCAGCCACCTTCAAAATCTCATCATGCGGTCGCCGCTGTGTAAATGCGCTAAATGAGCGTGTGTTCGCGCGCGAACGTCGAATGTAATGAGGAACCCATTCTGGACGACGTCGCGTGACGTTATTTGAACGTTTGAGGTAAGGCGTGCATGAATATTCCAGTACCAAGTACTCGTACCAAGTTCTGTTTTTCGGACGAGCGTTTTTACGTATTTATTCGTATAAAAGACTCGTGTGTTATTGTTCCTATCAATCCACAGGAAATGTGCAATGACATCAAGATATCTCAAATGAAAAGGGAATATCATCGATTGCTCACATACGTATTCATACACAATGTCTTGTCACTTTATGTGATCAATCCAAAACCACTGGTCGATTGAGGAATCTTTACGCTCTCACGTTTTGTTATTTAGTGACGTCAACCCAACGTCTTCATTCTCCCTGAGACAAGGTACGCCTATACGCGCGCTCTTCGCTTCTGTTTGTGCTTCGTAATGTGCAATTTCGTCGTTCGCTTTGATCTATCTCTGCTTCAATGGCAAGCATGTCAGTTTAACTCTGTCAAGCGACATCAGACCTGTCACTTCTGATTTCACGATCTGCGTCGCCATGCCGCTGTCTTCAAAGGGAGGCAAACGGGGGATGACAAGCGCGAGTTGATGTGAAGAGAGGGGACCGTTTATACTTTTTCAATTACCTTAATTATTAGTCATGAGCGCGCTGTGTAGTTCTCATTATATGATGTGGGTTTTTAAGTTAACATTTGACAGCTTTATATGGGTCGAATTCGCGAAACAGAGGGATGAGGCGCGGTCGCCGTAAATATGTCGAAATGATGTCATTAACATTTTGAAAGCGTTTGCATTTAGGTTAAAACGCGATGTTGTTTTTACATTTCCTGACGAATGGTTTAAGAGTGATAATATTTTTAACAGCCTTGTTGAAATAGAGATTAAGAATGTTAACAATTACGGAAAACAAAACGAAATGCGCATGCACAAGTTCGCTTTATTTCAAAATTTTCCTGGTTTTCCTGACGCATCGATCTAATAAAACGCCCTACATTGAAACGCATTCATAAGACTCACAATAACGTGATTCCCGGTCCGTAGATTTCAAAACGATCGTTGTTGATTTGATTAAGAATCGAATCGATACAAGAAAGAACATTGATATATGTTACTGTTATCGTAAAACACTATCCGTTTAAAATTGAACTTCAATATCTCAAAACCTCAACAACTTAGCTTTATGATTTACTTTGATTCATCGTTAACATAATAGCATCCCCATTTTACATTTTCCAATGTCTTCGATATTCATTATGATGATATTGGTTATGAGAAACACTTGAGGTGCCGTGAGCGAACCCATATGATGTGTGCCTGTTAATGAAACAGTACGCCTGGCGCATCCGGTGTAAAGTTTATGTATTCGGGATCATATGTTGGCTTTGTAAATATGTAAGCTGTCACAAGAAAGAGTCACACGTCAAGTTTGATCGATCAGCCACGGCGCTTTAGTAATGATTGACATGCGCCGCCGAGAGCTCGAAAACTCAGTGCGCATTTGATGAAAAGGCGTGTGTGTTTTTCAACAACAACATCTAGAACACAAACGCTGACAAGAAACATACAGATACATAAACAGGTGTCTCGCTTTACTTTTATACAGCAGTACTCCATCACCCGGGCTGTGTAAACGGCCCATGGTTGCTGGTCGTTTAGCTACACAACAGTTTCAGGTTCAACTAGAAAGAGAATTCAAAAGAAATCGCAAGCGCTGGGAGCCGAAACAACTATGTGAGTTGTTGGATTTGAGATATGGTTCTCTGTCGGCTTGTCACATTTACACTCATGTCGAACCAGGCATAAAGATACGCGATAAGATCCCAGTTCGCAACCGTGTAGTTACATGTAATTTAGTCGATCTATAACTCTTTGAGGGCTGAAGGATCGACATGTTTTATGTAGTTTATAGCTCTGATAAGCCCTGATAGCTTCTCGCGTGTGCTAACAGATATGGAACACCTTCGCTAAAGACGCCTTTCAGAGAATCAGAGAAAATTACATTCCTCGGTAACTGGGCTCCATTCGTCGACGTTTAAAAAGTGAGAGCTGCTCTCCTGTGAAAGGGAACCTGTGTTTGCGGTTTGAGAGGCGGCTCGTGAGGTATGATAGCAATGCTCGAGTGTGTAAACGTAATGATAAGGGTCCTTCTTCAGTCAAAGCTTTGAAGTTATCGCTTAATTATCCGATCTGCCAACTAAGATTTGTCAGCCGTTTTCAACTTGTCAAATTCAATCTGCTTTCGCAAGAGTGCCTTCGCCGTGAGTGCTGTGTGTAAAGTAATCGATAATGATCGGCGTATTTTGGCGGCTTTTCTCCTTTGATGTCAAGAAAAAAAGCCGGTTCTTAGCGGGTGTCATTAATCAAGCCATTGAAAACGTCAATCATACGACGTTTGCAGAGAGAAGGAGAAGAGAGGTCTCCCCTTGTCTCTTCTCGTGAAACAAGCAGGGCTTTTGTCCTTGTCTAACTCTGTATATGCAACGAAAAACCTCTCCTGCAAAATGCCGAGACCCCGAGAGGTCTTCAAACAATTACCGACACATAAAACCCTCCTTTCTACCTTCTATTCAGCATCTCGAATGCAAGCGAGAGAGAGAAAATGGTGTTGTTCATTCAACATGAATTATGTTTCCCTTCTGTCTCAATTTATGTCTCACGCGCCGCTGCTAATGTATAAAAATAAACCAACAGATGATATTAATCAAATTTGATGGACGTGCTTGTCAGGGGAGCGTGATGGATGGACGGAGGTTGTGAACACTGGCGCCTTCTACCACTTGTCATAATAGCGCACTTTTGCAAAAAAGGGGTGTTTCATAGGGAATTCAATAATTGCTGAATATTTGTGAGTGATCAGTAATAGTTGGATTTTAAAAAGATAACTAGTGATCAGTAATAGTTGGATTTTAAAAAGATTACTTGTTAAATAAAATCGATGCGGCGAGAAGTAAGCTGTACCTTATTGCGCTAGGATTCGCATATGGAATAGTTTCATTATCTTTAGAGCAATCATCACGAATTCGTTGCATATCTGAAGCCGATCAGTAAATCGCGTAACACTTTATCCTTAGTGACAAAACCATCTTTCTTCAGAAAACAGCTTTCATTTCATTCCAATGTTCATTCCATCACCTACCTCCGAAAACCCATCGCTCTCATTGTAAGCTCTCTTTTGATTGGCCTAAATATCTCCGCTGTTTGTCACTTGAAGACGATTGATGACGAAAAGGTTAAACAGCCAATGGCGCCCGGCAGCTACGTTTAGAGTCGACGCTCGCGATTGGCTCTCACTGGTCACGTGGGGGTTAAGTTGTAAAAATAGGTTTTCGTTGTATTATGTGGCTTTGAATATAGCTGGTATGCAGAGGTTGTTGGTTCATTGCAAGAGAGGATAGCGAAGACACAAGATGTTTGTATGAGAAATACGAAAAGCAAACGTGTGAAAACAAAAAATATAATATAGATAACAACGCAATTATTAAATATTTATATTGGGAAAATAGTTTGGAATATCAATACAAATACTAGTGTTGAAAAGGGAAAATAAAAATCGATCAAGATGCTAACCGGTTCAGGAGGATATTTACAACCGGACTATTTAAAACCGCTTCCAACCACGGTGAGTTATAATATATATATTTCTTAATTTCATAAAATTGATTTTTATGAATCGTGCATGCATTTCTGAATGAGAAAATGTATCGTGGTTATTGAATTATTCATGTGATAAGCATACTGTTTAGCACTTCAGATCCCTTCATAAATGGGGCAGCTTTAACGGATACCAGCTGATGGCTTTCTAACAAGCTTGTATAAGGCGAATTCCGAATGTCAAATTTCGTTATGCGATTACAATATTATTCCATTTTACCTTATCGAATTATTGTTATATAGGCCTACCTTCGTTTATGAAAGTTACTTGCCGGAAAATCATTATTTTTATGACTTGCTTTTCATACGTTTTAAACGTGCAAACGTAAAAATATTTATATGATATTGAGTGGATAAAAAGTCTTCTAAATGATTCAAAAACGTTGAAATGGACAATTTAAACATTTAAATCAAGATACACAATATATTTTTCTCCTTATTTCCAGTTGGATGCGAAGAACAGCCCACTCGCGCTCCTCGCCAAAACATGCAGCAACATTGGCAAAGACGAATCTGCCAAATCCATCATTCCCCCGATCGAGAAATCCGACAAAAAGGACTCCTCACCAAAATCCATCTCCCCTGGCAACCGCGGCTCTCCCCTTAACGACAAACATGACAACCGACTCAAATCATCCCCGGAACGCGGCGCTACGGCCGTGGACCACCGCTTCAAAATGGACCTGAAGGATATGCATTCACCAAGGCATAGCGATGTGATGTCGCCTCGAAAGGACTTAAGCGGAAGTCCGAAAATGACTGCGCGTGAGTCGCTGTCAAGGTCATCGTCCTCACAAAAGAGTCCGAGCACAGTGCTGCCACCACACGGTAGCGGTTCACATAATAAACTGGATATCAAGGGATCATCAAGTGATTCAAAAATCAGCTTAAACTGTGGCAGCTTATCACTTGAAATAAACCACAAAGAAAACAATCACGTGACGTCAGCTCACAACGCGACGTCAACGTCACCGCCTTCGACGTCCTCCCATAGTTACTCACATCCCCTGGCGTCGTCAAGTAAACACGCGCCTTTATCGCATGCTGGACTTCTATCGGCTTACTACCCACACCTCGCGCTTTCAGGATACCCCGGTGCTGCCGCTGCTGCTTTAAACGGCCTTCACCCAGGACTCAGTGCCGAAACCGCGGCTTTACTAGCGGCGCAAAGACAGAAAAGCAGCGAAAGCACACCCCACGTGGCTGTATCCTATAACCCAGTGAAAACGGCTTCCGGTGCTACAACGTTAGTCCCCGTTTGCGCTGATCCTTATTGTGTTAGCTGCAAACTAGCAATGCAGAGTGCTCAGTTAGCGTCACCAGCGTGCGGGGCTGGGTGTACGCAATGTACGCGGGAAAAAGGTGGACTATGTGGTGGACTTTCGGCACCGACGTCGCTAGGGTCTGGATACCCAGGATCGTTGGGTGCCCTACCTGGTTTGCATTCATTGTCAGGACTATACGGACACCATCATCATCATTCGAGTAGTAGCAGTAGTAGTTTATCGGGAGGAGGGGCCCATTCGAGTTTACCCTATGTGTGTAGCTGGGTTTCGGGAACCAGTTACTGTGGCGAGAAATTCGGAACCAGTGAAGAATTGATGTCACATTTAAGGACACACACAACGTCACTAGAACAATCCGCTTTGCATTCAGGACTCTCACCTTACTCGCCCCTCGCTCTAGCGGGTCTAGGCAGCCTATACTCCCCCTTAGCCGGTGCCGCAGCCTCATCCATAAGCCCCAGCTCCCTTAGTCGCCACTATCCCCGTAGTCTAAGTCCGACATCCTTATTAGCAGCCAGTCGATATCACCCATATTTGAAACCGCCCTCACTTAGTGGACTTCCTACGTCACTACCCTCGACCCTTACGCCTAGTGTCCATCCACCCAGTCTTGCTTCGGCTTATCCGTCCCTGTATCCGAGTTTGCATGCGAGTCGGTATGGGTCAGCGCTAGTACCCTAGTTATAGTTTTGATAGCATATTATAGTATGTGAGTATGTTTTGAAGTCAAAGAGTATGTTTAGGATGTTGATAGTGGTCTAATTTTATGGTTGGAAAGAAGTTAGAGTTCTAGTATATTTAATTATATGTGAAATCAAGTGTAATATGGAAATTAATGGCTAAGTGTTTTTGTGAAATATTAAAATGCGTATTACCCTACACGTATGAACATTCAAACTGAATTTTACTGGTTTACCGCATTAAGGATATTTTTGCATCAATAACTCAAAATATTAAGTAACGAAAATAGTCATGTAATTGTATGAATGATTTAATATATTGGTATAGTTGTATTACAATTCTAGTATGTGTTTCATCGCGATGTATATATTGCGTCCATTTCTATATTCATTTCAAATGTTTTTAAAGTGGAATTACCACTAAAAATAATGTGTATATATTCTCAATTGTTGATTATGTTTTTGATAAAAATATATATCTTGAAACCCAACATTTCGTTTATCCTTGTTTTCAGAAATATCAGAAAATATGCACAACCGACATCTAAATCATCATGGCAAATCAATATCACTCACCAAACAACATTACAGTGAACATTTTTGTTCACTAATTTCAGCAAAAAAAAAGGAAAGAAAAAAAGAAATGCGAAGATATATTTGCTTGTTGGTGGCGAATGCATTTATCAAACAACATAAATACAAATTATATGAAAGCTATTTATTCTCTTACCGACACGCATCAATTCCTGAGCAATTTATCAAATAGACTTACTATAAATAAAACATAAAACACTCTCAATGAAAATAACGAGAACATGAAAAATCATAGTACAGACAACTTGACATAAAATCGATGAACTACAGAAAATTATGAAGCGTTTTTATCTGATGATCTATGATTGGCTGGTAGCGGGGGAGGATCCATGCATTTCTATGCATGGCACAGCAAGGCGTCATTCGAGCTCCCGCTGCG
>LQRL01020123.1:12713-31214 GCA_001703475.1 Hydroides elegans
GAAATGACATAAGCTATCGATATTCAACATGAAAATTACATGTTAAATGCGAGCGCCGACGGTGCTAGCGCAGTTTTTTTAATTATCTATTATTTCCATAAAATTGTCATTCGCTATAGCGCCAGTGTCGTCTCAAATGACACTCGTCTGGAAAAAAAGACAATATGCGTCCGTGCGACCGCTCAGGTAAACTCCTCAGTGGTCTGTGTGTGAAATTCAAAGTAAAATTCGAGCACTGACGATCGGATCTAGCAGTGGTTTAAAATAAGTGTGTTTTGCCATGCACATACGTTGTACATCCATGTGCATTGTATATTGCTTCTTAGATTGAACCATCTTCACATTGCATTGAAAATAAAACAGATAAAAAATAAAAAGAGTAATTGCAATCCTTAAAGTTTAGACGGGTTTTGGAAAATATTGCTAATAGACACCGGTCTATTGGATTTCAAAATCTAATAGACCGAGCCAATTTTTAATAGAATTGTCTATCGGTCTATCGCTTATGTCGCACACTGGTATATTGTATTTCTTCGGTTGAATTAGTCATTTTTAACATGTATAAAGCCATATGAATGCCATTTGTTACTTTTAACGAAGGAAAATCCTTTTAAATCAAACAAATTAGTCGAATTCTGAACTTAACATATAGTATAGTTGATAAGAATTCGAATTATTAAATCACATGTTTTATCAAATAGAGCCTTACCTTCCAATTTAGTAGTTTATTCACCAAGGTCGATTTGCCAGCATTTGGTGCTCCTATTATAGCCACTTTCAACACCTTTGGATTGTCAGGTTGAGCCGCTGGTTGCTTAACAAGTTTCGCCTGTATTTCTAAAACAGTAATATAGGCCTTTTGATTACTCAAACGAAAACAGAGTGCCAATAAGAAAGGGTTGGAGGCCAAAAGAAAGGTTTTGACTGAAGGACGATACGATAGAACAGTGAAAACTTCGTTATCCGCTAAAATCTTGAGTAAAAACAAAATAATAATCTGGAAATAATCACGGCATAATTGTTCAGTAAGCGTAGATTGTAAAAATAATTGTAAGAAACAACCTCAAAGGTCCTCTTTACCAGACATGATAATTAGAGGATGGACAAAAACAACGGAAGGCATACCGTATAGGCCTTCCACATCTCACTCAAGGGGTTATGTTGATGTTATTCATGTTATTGTGGTTTCAAGTACTCGGATCTACGAGCGTATATTCATCGACACTTTACAAACAGACCCGACTAAAATTAAAATTATTTTCAGATTTATATCTTACTTCTTGTTAAGCCGACTCGTCGATCCGGTCGCTGCTTCGGCCGATGGACGATCTCTTGCAACAGCTCATGCTCCGGCTCGACCTCCTTAACGGTTTCGGCGATTTTCTCTATAACCTCCCTAAATAACAGATTTGGGGTATGTCACCGTATATAGTATTGCCAGTTTGTCGCGTAACCGCCTATCTCGTCACCCACCTATCTCGTCACTTTTTTTCAAATCCCTACCCCCATTTACATACATGTGTTATTTTGAAATCAGATATCGCGTCAATCGGCTATCCCGAATTTTGATCTCGGTCCGAGCACTGACGAGATAAGCGGGTAAGACTGTAAAAGAACGCTGAATTTGTTTCTTTTATCTTTAAACAATAATCTTTATCTTCTTATAACTTCTAGCCCTGTAGGTAAATGCACTATTTTGTTATGTGACTTTTTTTTATTTTGTGTAAATGATAGCGACATTTTGACAAATTCGGCTAAACTGTATTAAAAAAATGTTGTTGTATCATATTTCTTTAAACACTGTTGAAAATGTTGATCCGCCAAAAATATTTTTAAAAGCTTGTATCCAGTATATTTAACACTGTCGTGATTCTTAAATGATTCAGTAGTTCAGTTATCTTTTTGAAAACATAAGCTTAACATACAATCTGATCTAAACATTAAGGCCCAAAGTGGGACATGTGCTTCTACGATATAACATTTGTAGACCTATATAGTGCTACGCAAACAAAACATGTACAAACTTTGCGCGAACTTCCTCTTTTCCTTCAACTGCCCCTCCCCATAAAGTTGCATCCAGGGATTTGATTTCTGGTATTTCGGGCTTCGTTTTTCCACGTTTATGGCCTTTTTGGTGCTGCTCAAATGACGGAGACGTTGCTTGCTGTTCATGCATGCATCGTGTTGTTGTGCAGAGTGGGCGATGGAAACTTTGCCTGTTTTATAACCAGAAGACCGTAATGTTATTATATGACATACATAGATTTAAAAAGGTAGATGTTTGAATGCACAGTTACGTATCGAAATCGAGTGTTATTATGTGTACTATTATTTCAAGTCTTAAAGATAGTTCAAATTGGGTTACGGTTATAAGTGAAAATCCTGAGAATATGTCACCATTGCTTTGCAAATAGATTTTTTTTATCATGCAAGATCATATTTTTATTTCTAAAAACAACAGCAATGTTACAACTGTAGTGTGAAATATATGTACAATGAGGGTTATACTGTTTAATAAAAAAAATAAATCATGAACATTACCTTAAGAAATAATAATGTTGAGCCTTTGTCCAGATTGCTGGTTTACCTAATGCCGCACGGCTTGGAATTCGAAGTGATAGCATAGGAATCAACCTGGGAAAGACCGCTTTACATAAAGCCATTACGTCACTGGCAATCACGTAGATGTTCACCTGTAACACATTTTAAAATGTCATTAATTGTTTGTGTGAAACAATAGTGTATAAGAAACAAGACTGTCCAATGATAGTGTGCCACAACTTGCAAAACGCTTAGTCTTAGGTCATACACGCAGCCGTTATTTGCGTGGATCCTATTTGCCTTGTTGATCCTGTTGACGGACAGTTTTATAATTTTTGCTGGATTTTGTCGGTCTATATTTTGAACCGAAAATCGTCACTTTCCGTTGAACTGTAAATAATCACATATTGATATTTGGTTATTTATTTTGATCCTAAAGACATGTGACATATATGTTCAAATGTTTAACGACGTTCCGAGCGTCAGGGCAGCCCGGGCCTCAGGCACGCCCGGTGTTGATTTCTTGCATATACTATATTTTACACATTAATTGTTTAATGTATTGTTACTGCCTCCATTAGCTGTATGTTTCCATTCAACATGGTTCCCAAAAATTAAGCAAAACAAATGTATACTTATGGAAACAAAATTGTAACATTAAATGACCCCTGACATGACAAAACATAGCCATGATGAACACGAAAGAATTTGTGAAACACGAGCAGGCCCCAACCGCCCCCAAACTCGAATGGGTATGTTTTTTGTATATTTAAAATATTTTCTATGAAAACCGCTATTTTTGGCCAATTTGACAACTTCCGGTCGGGTGTTTTTGACCGGAATGGTCAAAAGGCACATCTAAGGACCAAGACCTTTTATTTGAGCCTATAACCAAGTCTCTATGACCTTCCGTTCAAAAGTTCTAGCCCGTACAGGCTCAAGTCTTGAAAAACCCCTATTTTGGCCAATTTGACAACTTCCGGTCGGGTGTTTTTTTCACCGAAATTGTCAAGGCACATCTACGGACCAAGAACTTTCATTTGAGCCTATAACCAAGTCTCTATGACCTTCCGTTCAGAAGTGCTGGCCTGTTCAAAAAAGTATGACGGACAGACGGACAGACAGACAGACGGACGGACGGACACCCCAAACCTATAGGCCCCCAATCTTTTGGGTTGGGGCCTAAACATGAAAATGTCGTTTTGCTGGTTCTACTTAGAATATGGTGTATCAATATTTTTGTGAAAGGTAATTGTTTAGTAAGCTTAACCAGGGATGCATTTGGCCAGACAAAATTCGAAAAGTGCGCCCGAGATTTTCTCAGTGCGCCAACTGATATATATTCAAAGTAAGACCCATATATCAAGGTAAAATCCGATTTTAACTACCATAGCAAGGGTGACCAGTCTCCAGTAAGATTTTATTCCCTGTTTTGCTCTTGATTATTTTCAATGAACCAAGATTGATGATGGCATAGAAAGACCTGGTACTGGTATACAAAACCATAACTATTACTATAGTCACTCAATATGCGAGCGCCGAAGGCGCAAGAATTTTTTTATGGATTTATTTTTAATATGCGAGCGCCGAAGGCGCGAACGAACGTTTTCAAGGAAATCATGAATACCCCACTTATAATTCAAACACATTTTCAGGGAAATCAAACAAAAAATCATATATCCTTGAATTTCTTTGCCCTTATCCATTATGAAATCACCTGATGTGTCACTGATTTTCTCCAAAAAGGGCGAGATTCTCTGATTTTCCCGGATTTGAAAATTGATTGTGAAATTGCCTGATTTTACCTGACACTGGCCAACCTGCATAGTGCACTTTATAGACAAAAACACTAATTGACCAAGTAAAAAGGGAAAAAAAAAATTTCAAAATAAAATATAAAGAACATGAGAAAAGTCGGGCGCACTTGTTTTCAAATAGTGCGCCTGAAGGGAAAACAGTGCGCCATGACGGGCGCAATGTTTTCCGACAAGCGCGCCCTTGGTCATTTTTCTGCGCCATTTGCCCAATGGCGCAGCCCAAATGCATCCCTGCTTAACTACCTTAAAATATATAATTTTATGAATGAAGAAAAAGTGTGGGTGAGCCGCCTTAAGGGCCTGCTGTCTTCGGCGATGACCGTTCGAAAGGTATGTTCTATGGTTACAAGGGTTAATCTAGGAGGGCGCCAGGCGCCATGGGCGCCCTCAAGTTTAAAATGGCGCCCCAAATCAGGGCAAGGCGCCCGATAGCGCCTAAAAATTGGACCAAAGCATTAATAATCTTTTGTATATTACACATAATTGACCATATATTCATTAAAACTATATCGAAAACCAAAAAATTATGCACAGAGAAGAGGTTCTGTTTTACAGACTGATTTTATTTTTACTTTAAAATAAAGATGCTTAGAGCTGTGTCTAAGCAAGTCATAAGTCACAAGCGCGACCATTATAGTTATGTCGATGCAACTCTTAAGTTGCGGAAGTTCAAGTAGTATGCGTGATTCAAAGCTTCCTTCAATACCTAACTTCCTTTCCAATCTGAATCATGCTAATTTTATAGCCCTTTCGATGATTATGGTTACCTTTATAATTACTATGGTGTGATATAGCGTAAATATAGAACACTCTAATAAAGTTTCTTTTCTTTAACCAATAATGCCGGTCCTCCCCTCTTTTTAAGTAGATGTTGATGAAGACACCAAGTTGTTTTAGCGATAAACAATACATGTTAAACGACGTTCGTTTTTGTATTATATATATACCGTCTATCAAGGTAAGGCTAGTACTATTCGTCGTCAAAACATGGGCGCCCATATGTTGTGAAATGGCGCCCTAAAATTTGGGCAAGGGCGCCATACGGCGCCTTTCGAGAATCTCTAGAAAAACCCCTGTGTTATAAGTTCTCGATCGATCGATATTAGGCCTATAATATTCAGGGCTTATCTCGGTTAGCAATTTAACGACGTCAAAGAACTCAACCAAAAACCTCGAAAATCGGGTCACCAACGGCCCGGAACCTGGTTGTCTGTACGATAAAGCGATGCAAGACAGTTAAGGTCTTCTGATTCTTCTTCTTCCTATATAGTGCAGTCCACCATTGGTGTATCACGCACTTCTGTGATGCTCAGTGCAGAGTAACATCCGTGTTTATATACAGTTTGTGCATGTGTGGGTGCGCTATTTACAGTGTTCAACAAATCCAGAAGGCGATCTACTCGCGAAGGTGAGACTTTGCGACGCGCACTTTAAATACATATTGATTTGGTGCGTCTACAGCTTACTGAGGTACCGTAGAGAATTGTGACTCGCATTATCTGTCTTTTTACGCAAACTGTGTTGGTAGTTGGTAAGGATGTTGTTTTTATCTAGATGCTGCATGATTAACACTTGAAATTATATGCTCTTAAGAGTTTGCACAGGATGGCAGTCAACGATATTGGTCTGTAGTTCTCAGCTTTGTGTCAATTCCCCTTCTTTCAGATAGGAGAAACGTTAGCTCGTTTCAATTCGTCTGGGACTGAGCCTTAAGATAGTGATGTTTGGAAAAGGAGCGTGATGGCCGGTGCAACTTGCGAGGCCATTTCCTTGACCAAACGCGCTGAGATTTCTTCTGGTATGTGGCTTAATGAGTTGTTGTCAGCAGTTTATATAATAAACTCCAGATGTGCAAACCAGTATGTCGGGCATTGCATCAACATGACCTTTTCTTTTGTTGGGGCAGATGGACTAACATTTTGGTTTGGAATCTTTGCATTAAAACCGTGTGTCTCCAAGGGCCAGCCCTTTGGGATGACCTGTAGTCTGTACGAGCTCGTACCACACTTATAATAAGCCTGTTCGACATTTAATTTTGTTGGAAGTGGTACTTAAAATTTAAGGGGAGAAACATCAAAACCGCTCCTCCTAGTAACAGTATACGTATGCTTAAAGTAAGCGTGAGATTTCAAAATCAAAGTATGTGTTGAAGTATACAATATTTTACTTAATTCTGTGGTTTATAAGTGAGAACTGCCTGTTTCCTTTCAATAAAAATTCTATTTCAGAGGGTGCTTCCTTATATATATTTATTCCAAATGTTCTCCCCATTTTATTATGTAAAATTCCGAAAAAAAAAAAAAACGGGAAACTTCGAACTCCCTTGGCATATTCCGAGGTTCAAATTAGAACTTTTATCGGTCCCTTTTTTAAATGTACATTTTTCCCATGTAGGATCATATTTATTTCAAAGTATATATTATGTTACCCCCAATCCGGCGTATTTCAACATTTACGCGTATCGGGAAATTGATTTGCTTGAATGTCAAATTATTTGCTTTTTCGTAAATAAATCCGCATTAATGGTTCGAATATTCTCTTGAATGTCAAGTAAATTCGTTTGACTTTGATTGAATTCTTATTTACGGTAATTAAAAACTCTGTTTAGGAAATAAATCATTCATATAAATTCTGACAATAATACCAATTTTGTTTATGCAAATGTCAACAAATAATTGCGTATCTCCCATAAGCATTGTGTTTTTAAGTCTTAACCCTAAAACTTAAATAATATCCAAATAAGAATTTAATTGATAAATATCCAGATTTTTGGAGATAAATTCTTCAATATTATTATTTCATGCGTGATTTTGAATTAATATCTGTGTGAATGTGAACCGGATACGGTATTATTTGTTTGAATGATGGAGCTTACATTAATGCGTATGTCAATCAAACTAGTGTCTTCTTTTAAGAATATAGATGAACTCAATAATGAGTTTTGAACATATATGCGCATCACACAATGGCAAAGTGAAATACATGAGCTACGTCTTAAAGTGTCATTTATATAAAACATAATAATCGGTCGATACAGTTTTCAATATGGTTGTGATTGATAAATATTAGAACCATGCATTCGAATATTATTGCTTTTGAAACAAAAAAAAATCCGATTTGGTCAAGGACACGTAAATTGTTGATTAAAAAGTAAATATCTTATGTACAATTCCATTCCAATTATTGTTTTTTTAATGAGCGATAATTAATCCAATATGTGTTCCATAATCATCGTAAATAGCAATTTTGAACTTTAACTTACAATCTAATTTACATGTGTTTTTGTCGCAAAAATGCAATGTTCAACAACGTTCGTGGTTGATAATTTTCGTTTATGTTATTTATCTTCCAAAAGAAAAAAAAAAACAGATTCCCTATTTATTTATGAATAATGACAATTTAGGGATATCCGCATTAATGTGAAATGCATACGCCGGATTGTTGGAAAATGACATTCAAGCAAATATTCATTCAACATTAAGGAATAAAGTACCGTAAACTTTTACAAATTACCGTATCACACAAAATAACAGATGCATTATTG
The DNA here is from genome assembly GCA_001703475.1 of Hydroides elegans. Classification (NCBI taxonomy): domain Eukaryota; kingdom Metazoa; phylum Annelida; class Polychaeta; order Sabellida; family Serpulidae; genus Hydroides; species Hydroides elegans. The sequence continues at coordinate 20,616 of LQRL01020123.1, forward strand.
TTGGCAACATATTATGTTTATATTAGTTGTTATCTCGTTCGAAAATGATCCTCGACCATCCCTGAGCGATAATATAAGAAATAAAGAAACAATAAAATATGCTAATATTTACAGCAATTTAGAAAAAGTGAAAACATACACTGATGAACACTTGATGAATTAAGCAATTGGCGATTAATTGTCCATGCGTAACTATGAAAATATATATGTTTTACTCATTTGTTTGAAGAAATTAATATTTTTTTAAGTCAGAAACAAAAAAATCATCTTTGCGCAAAACTACAAAAACTAGCTATGATATCAGACTGTAATAACACATCACGAACTGTTTCACTTAAATGTATATGGGCATTTTTCAAAAGTGGTCATCATTGGAATCAAATTTTCAACTTAGCTATAGAGCTTCAGGATTGATTACTAAATCAAAACACGTACTCAAGGTTTTTAAATTCGAAAAAATCAAACTGATTGAGTAAAAACTTACATTTTTATAAGCATTTGTATCTGATTGTTCATCACAAATCATGGTGTCGGACGGAAAATCAGTTTTTGTTCTTTACTTCTATTGGAATGGACTGAATAAAACGATATGTATATTTGATTTAAACCCACGATGGGAACTATCTACCTGCCAAATATTTTGTCTTTATTGCTAACAATTACAAAATTATCGCATTTTTAAAAGTCGAAATTATATAAAATGAGCGGTGCTTTTACATAAAGTTATTTATTTCTGAAATTATGAGGAATCAAAAGCTGTAAGGTTCCTAGACCATCGAGGAAACGAAGTAGCTTTAATTATCTATTAGAAATTTGAACCTAATCGCGTAAATTTTCTTAATATAGACTCGGACATTTTTTTCCGTCCGGCACTTTTTTTCAAATATATGACTTAATGTATATTCAAAAGATGACAATACGGTCAAAGGTCCAAAGAAGCAATGTCAAACAGTTTATTTATTTACCTTATGATATTTTCAAATGAAGTAATATCAATTATTAATAAAATATCAACAATTTATCAGAATTTGATACGATAGAAATATAATACCATATCGGATGGTTGAAAATCATATTTTACCCAATTTTCGGCATTTTGCAACTATTATATTAAGAAATTAGCATATGTTCCACTCCCTTGGTTCATATAAAGTTATCAAAGAAAACTTTAAAAGGGATTGATTTAAAAAAATCCAATGCTCATGATGGTGTCGGACGGACCATTTCTATAGGATTTCGCGACAAACCGTTTTAACAGCAAAAATCACATTTTTCTATAGTTCAAATTGTTAAAAGTGATTTATATGTCTGTAGATATGATGTATAATCCCTAATAACCTATTGTCGGGCACTTTCTTAATATTTTTTCAAGCATTTAATAGAATTTTTCATCATTTTGAATATATAAATTATCATAATTTATTATAAATTGCAGCTTTTTTTCCGGAAAAAAACCTATTAAAAGACATAACTTAGCATATATAACTTGTACAAATATGTAAATATACGTTTTAGGCCATATATAACGGTGATATGAGTCATCATCGTCAAGCCTTGTATTTAAGCCTATAAAAGTGTCGGACGGAACTGAGTATTTTTGTAATTTTTGTCAAAGATGTGATATTGCATAAACATAATTTATACGATTTATGATGAAGATACTCATGGGGTATTTTATTATGATATAAATTTTCAATTCTGGGACAATTGAATTTTCATGAACATTTTTGTTCCGTCCGACACCGAAAATTCTTCCGTCCGACACCAACGTACCAACCGTTATTTCTAAGTAATTTGAAGGAATTGATCACTATTGTTACGGTTTATAGATAGCCTTATCATCCATGCTTTAAAAACTGGTCCATAATAATTACTAAGTGAACAGGTTTCGATGGAATAAACGGTTAAGCGAGTGCAGGTAGCAAAAGTCGTTTCTATCGATTCCGTCCGACACCGGACTTCATTTGACTCTCACAAAAAAAATGCGCCGGTGAAGTAGGTTAATTTTGCTAAAATATTTTAAGGGTACCTCAATGCTATCTAGGCATTATAGAATTTCAACTCTTGGATATGACAGCTATTTTTTTATAGGGGTCGAAAGTATCGAATTCCGTCCGACACCAAAACATGACTTTTGAAAAATGCCCATATGGTATCCCTTAACAAATCCATGTTGTCTTTTTGATTGTGAGAGTATATCCTTTGCATTGAATTATTTTGATTATTGCTAAAGGTTGGTTCGAATAATTTGTTTCAGTGAACGTATGTTTGGGACACTTTGAGTCACCCAGTAGAAATCCCAGTCGAGATAACAGTATGCAACATAAGCAAAAGACATTTATGTGGAAAATCGGCTCGTCATGCGATTTCAAATTCATAGAGACCGGTGTGTGAAAAAATATTTTCATCGTGTTTTTTTACCCTTTGTAAATTATATGTTAATGTCAAGATTGATTGCATTTATTCAAAGAACTTTTTCATATTTCTATGGCTTCGGAATAAGCAAATTCTATGCGTATTTTTAAGCACCAGTTTTTAAACTAGCTGGGACATTTGAACAGCTTGAGGAGCAACTGTATTGACAATTTCTTCATTTTTCGTTAAAAAAAAATAAATAAATACTTTACCACGGAGATAACTCGTTGCAGTTGCCAGTGATCAATGAGTCAATTATGTTACAAAGCTTCAATCAATATAACTTTGTAGTGAAGATATAAGCGGCCTATAACGATTTTCATCCTAACAAAACACACAAAACTAGCATCAAATGACCATTGTCCCCTTTTTGTATTTTCATTATACACTTTTAAATACATTCTTCTAAATTATCCACCAAAAAATGTTTTCTCGCCAAACCGCTTAGTATATGTATTGTCTATTGCCAGCTCTAGATTATGTCTTTGTCTTTATGATACAAACATGTTTTTTTTCGTTAAATAATTTGTTCGTATTTAGTCATCCTGCACACAATGCTTTCAACTCTCGTATATAGGCCCTGGCACTTAATCTCACATTGGATCATATTGAGACAACATACTGTGAATTTGCTGGCCAATTAAACAATATATTTCAAATACAACTTACTTTGTCAATTGATAAATTATGCAATACGGGTTGTGATTGGTTTATTGTAATGACGGGAGTATCTGACAGGATTTGACAGGACGGTATTTCGCTTAGTTATCGGATATATCATTACCGGTGCTTCGCATATTAATTAAAAATATATTAAAAACTGGTGCTTTAATTACCCTTGGTCTAATATTTATCGAAGCTATTTCATTTACAATTTAATAATTATGATGAATAGTGAAAAAAATACAGCAGATTTTATTCAATGGAGAAAAACATGTTATACAAACTTATTTAGCTCAGTCGAAAATGCAGGATATACTACTGGTTGGTTTGAAGTTCTACGGTGTGTAAGACAAGGCTGTCCGCTATCAAGCTTACTATTTATTCTTGTAGTTGAAATATTAGCAATCAAAGTCCGTAACAAAACGGAGATACAGGGCAAAATAATTGGGGATATTGAACATAAAATATTTCAATTTGCAGATGACACAACTTGTTTCTTAAGAACCGAAGATTCTATTGCATCGATTCTTCGCACAATTAATGTGTTTTTCGAAATATTCCGGCTTACGCCTTAACATAGATAAAACATTGTTTAATCTGGTAAGGTCCATGGCGAACAAAAACTTCAAACATAAACAACTTCAAGATACAAACTGGGTCATTCATTGTCTTTGGATACCATATAGCAAGAAACCTTGTCGAATCAAAGAAATTAAGTTATGATGATAAGATAGAAAAAATGAAGAAACAGATTAATCTGTGGTCTATACGAAATCTATATCTGATTGGTAAAATACTGATTAGCAAAGCACATTGGATATTCAATTTGATTTATAGTATGACCATGGGCGAGATGAAAAAGGAACACTAAAAAAATGCACAATGTATTTCTATAAACCTATCTTTGAATATGCCAAAAAGTTTTTCAAAAAACAACAACAAATGTGATATAATATGGAACAATAAAGACATAAAAATAGATAGCAGTCCAGTATTTTCTAAATATTGGATCCCAAAAGGAATCATCTTCACACAAGATCTATACAATCAAGAAGGAAATTTTCTATCATACAATGACCTATGTTCCATATCAATGTTGCAAATAACTTTATGCTATATATTGGTTTATTAAATAACATGAACAAACTAGTGAAACACAATCAACAGTATAAAGAAATAAACTTGACTCAAAGACCCCAAATAAATTTTGAAAACACAATCCTAAGAACAATAGACAAAGACTCGAAGGTTGATACACGAAAGGCCAAATACAAGGTATACCATAACATTTTCATACGCTCAAAATATTTAGAACCTTGTTTATCACGTCATTGACATAACGACAACCTACTGAATGATATTACAATATTTTATGATTCTTTCAAGTACGCAAAACGCTCCAAGCACGAGACAAGGCTTTTAGTATTTTAGTTTAAACTGATGCATAGAATTATCAATACTAACTCAAATCTTAACAAATGGAAAATAATGAAACTCTAAACTGTACACTTTGCTGTGACAACAAAATCGATGATCTTAAACATGTTCTGATTGAATGTCCTTGGACAAAAGACAAAACACATATTATTTTCACTAAACTTGACCCCGACAAGGTTTGGTTCGGCAATATATGCTCAACAAAGTTACTATTTGGAGTATATGATAAATCAATAAATAACATAATTCTAATTCTTAAACAATATTTACTAAGTGTGAGAAGTGGTAAATGTACATTTTCTTTAAAAACGTCAAAAGAGAAATTAATCTTAGAATTCTAAGTGATAAAAATGTTCTACAGTGAGCCATTTCGAATCTTAATGGCTGACTCATTCTTCTCTCGTAACTGAATGTGTACAGTATAGCATGGATTGAAAAAAACTGTTGTTTTGTTGATCTTCATTTCGAAACTGGAGAGAGTACAGTATAGCATGGATAAATAACATTTGTATTATTAATGAAACTGTATTATATAAAGTATTTATTTTTTTGAAACGATTATTTTTTGTTTATTGTGGTCGAATAGAAAATTATGTAAAAAAAAACTTTGCATATGGTGCTGTGTTACCTTTTCAATGTTCTGCACGCTCCTGTAATGTGTTGCAAGAATGAGTATAGTGTGAATATAGAAGTGTGTAAATGGGTTTAAGAATGTGATGTGGCGTACTTTGTAACCCGTGAATATATAAGTTGAATGCAAATGAAAAGCTTCAAAAACAAAAAAAAATATGATTTTAACTGTAGATCGCACTGAATTGGCAGGAAAGTACACGAACGAGGCTTGGACCAACCACATGTAGAACGATAGTATAAGTGAAAACACTCTGCAGAATACACCTTTTAAATGAAGATTGTCCAGTTGCATACTTTGTGACCAGTTAAAGTTCTATACATGCATGCATCATTTAGACTACAATTGAAATATTCCATCATCACCTATAATCACAAATAATCATGAGACACGACACCCATATAGTGTGGTATATAAATACATACCATATCTACTTTAGATATTATGGTGTATTTTTATGAATTATATCGAGATAACTTGATGTGTGTGATACTTTATATATGCTATCCGATTGTATGTACTATATTACTGCAATTAAACATGATCATGTCTTATCTTATTTGCATTTTATAAGTTATTACCTTTAAAGCTATTTTTACCTTCTCACAAATATGTGGAGATTTCCCTTCATCTATTGCACATCAATACTTGTTTATCCCTCTTTATATCCAAATATAAATGTGATAAATTGTCAAAAAAAAAATAGAACGAAAGTTAAAAACTATTTTCCCTTTTTGTAACTGTTATCATATCTTCCGTTTTTTGCAAATGACACATGAAATTTGGAAATTTGCATTGGCACCCTTTGAGTAAATGTAGCTTTTATGACATGTGTTGTGAAAATGAAAATACCGACAATCTCAGACTTATAAATTTTACACGTCACTTGGAGGAGTTCACTATGAACACATATTCACTTAACTATATAACAAAAAAATATAATATCAAATAAAGCAAATATTGTTGTTTTAAGCTTATATAATCGTAGTATTCGACTTCGGTGTTGCAGTTTAAATTTACCACAGTGTGCTAAACGTTCTATATGTTTGTTATAAAAAGTTACTTTTATTTACATGAGATCTTTTTTCACGGTGTAAATTCTTTCTGAATTGATATGAAGATTTCCATTTACATTCTTTGGAGCTTTTCCATAACATGTAACCATCGATGAATTGCAAGCTGGGATTTCGATATTAGTCTTCGATTGCTGATCATAGGATTCTCATATAATACATTGCTCATGAAAGTTAATATATTGTCACAGTTATTGAAATTGATTGTTCATGAGTGTGTTCTTATCTATTTTTAATTGCAATCGGTTACTTGTACTGTAAAAAGGCAATTTATTAAATCAAAATCCACTCTTAATTGCCATTGCCTATATCATAATTTTGGTAAGTATTTTTGGAAGTTTGTCGATAAAAGTAACAACGTTCTTTTCTATGAGTTCTAAATGTTCTCAAAATATTTCAATTTAAGATTAGTTTGTTTTACAAATCATATTAGACATGAGAGATAAAGTAAACAAATCCAAATTTTAAAATTAATTTGGGTGCTTCTGGAAAAATCCAGTAAATATTCTAATTTGGAAAAGTATAGGTGTGACAAAAAAAGTATAGGTTTGGAAAAATATAGCTTAAACTAATAAATTTGCCCTTCAGTTGCCTTTCATTACTAATGTGACTACATAGGGGTCACTATGGCACCAATCGATATTTTCCCCCACCCCCACCCCCCTGAAAGGGGGGTGGCGGGGGAAGGGGGGCGTGACCAAATGACGTCACACATATGACGTCACACCCTCACCAAGAAAATTTCTTTACCAAAATGAGGCGCCGAGCGATGATGGACAAGAAAATTTCCTTACCAAAATGAGGCGCCGTGCGCAATGATGGACAAGAAAATTTCTTTACCAAAATGAGGCGCCCGTGCGTGATGATGGACAAGAAAATTTCCTTACCAAAATGAGGCGCCGTGCGCAATGATGGACAAGAAAATTTCTTTACCAAAATGAGGCGCCGAGCGACGATGGTCAAGAAAATTTCTTTACCAAAATTGAGCGCTTGCGGACTGAAATGGTAAGAAATTAATAACCCTAAATTTTTTGCGCTTGCGCACTACCATGTTTAGAAATTATAACCCTCAAATTAAGCGCTTTTTCACTCACATGTTAAGATAATAATGACTCTTAACTTTAACATTTGCATATTAAGAAAATTCCGACCCCTAAACTTTAGCTCCAGAACAAACCCTTTTTTGGTTATGAATGGGAGAATGACAAAACCCCCTTTTCACAATTGCGCATTCACATTGCGCAGGTTAAGAAAATTTCGAGGGGTCGAATGGGGCCCCAGTGCGCCCCCTGTGGTGAGCTAATGCCTATTTAATGAGTAAGCTTTTAAGAGGGTGATTAACTCATTGCGTGAAATAGACCAATTTACAAAGGAATCATGTTGGATATTAAAAGGCTTTTGAGTAAATATTCCAAAAAGAGGATTATTTGTGAGCATTTATTCAGCGGATAATAGAAAAATGGAGCAACGAGGTATGTGATATCATTTCTTTAAATGTAATAAGAATTACTTTTGATCAACATTTTAGCTTGTTTTACTTTTGTATAATAAGGACAAGATTCGATTAATAGTTTGGTGTGTATTAAACTATTGATGATTTTAAAAATGCATAGATATTAATGAATAAATGTGCTAATTTTATATATAACGATGCATTTATCACTGACTTACTTATTATATACAATCCAAGCTAAATCTGAATCTCACATGAGACTCGAACAAATCTCATGGTGTGGGTCTTATATTGTTAGTCTCATTTTAAGGTCACTTAATCCTATTATTGCGTCACATAATACATATTTTAGCTATCATTAGGGTAACCTGATCTTTCTAGTCTCACCAGACTCTAAAAATGGCTACGTTTTGAACTAACGGAGTATCACAGATTGAACTTAAGGAATGTGTTTAAATATAAACATATATCATATATCATCTTACTTAAAAGACGTTGTTTTGTCACAACCCAAATCCATGAAATTTGTACTGTTGACTTTTGATAGATTCAAATAAATTATTATAAAACTTTTCTTTTATTAAACTGCATAAAACATATGGATATTATTTATTTTAAAGCTGTTATCCCACAAGGACGTTAACGTTTTGACTTCAAACTGACGATGTTTTAATATTGGCTTGAGTGATTTTTATTTCACTGATATCAAAATCCATAAATACTTAAAGAAATCAAATATATAGATGATACCAAAGTTAATTTTCTTGCTTTGTGGTCCAAAAAATACGTTGCCGTCACGATGACAATTTGACATTGTCTTATAAAGGGATCAAATACATACATTCTTTATCCAAATAATATAAGAACTTTGTAAATTTGTAAATTTGCTATTTTGTTACAGATCCATTTGAAATACTTAAAGAAATGGCGGAGAGTATATCCCCACCTCGTGCGAAGACGAACAATTCAAGGAGTAGTTCAGGTACCCATACTCCTTCGATAAAAATATAATGTACATATTTGGTACGGATATCATAGTGTTAAGGTCTAAACTTAAGTATAAATGTTAAGATATTCCAACAACTAAATGAATTCAAACTAAACAGTCTTTAACTTTTGCTTATACTATAGTTTTCATGCTAGTTTATAATTTTGTAAATATCATTCAAAACTCTAAACGTTATTTACAATGGATATTTATCAAGAAATGACGGACTCATCACCATCTTCTCGTCCCTCTACAAGCTCTACTCAAATCACTTCAGGTAAGCATATACCTCTGTTGGGTCGGCAAGATTTTAATGAAAATCGTGTGGGTTATAATTTTAGATTTATATGCAACAAATTAATTCAAATCGCGATTTAACTTTAAAGTTGTATTTTCTAGTAAAGCTTCATATTGCATAATTTTTGTTTCTCATCATATACATATTGATATATGAATTAAGTGAAATACTGTTTATAAATATAACAAAATGTGAACTTAATTAGATATTTAATATATTTTATAACATTATTTGATAGGGCCTTCAGCTGTCAAAAAGAAGAAAGAATTTAGCATAGAAGAATCAGAGGAAAGGACGTTCACCATTCAGAATCGGGGGTCAAAAAGTTTTAAAGGGAATGTAATCAAAGAGACAACATACAGCGTGAAATTCAATGACGACTGGAGGGGTTCCAAAATAAAGGATGTATCAAAAGACCTCGAACATGTGTTTCAAGGTATTCTTGACGAGGGTAAAGAAGATTTTGACAACCAAGATGTAGCTAGAGTGTACATCAACCACCCAAAACTGAATCATGCAATAATTGTCAAACCTCAAGCTTTAGGCGACCTCTATCCTCAAACCATAATAGACTCGGTTCAAAACGTCGTACAATCTGAAGAAGGCCTGTGTATAGACGATGAATTCACTGTTGAATTAGGTGTTGTCCGCATGGATAAAGGTGCTGGAAGACGGCATATAACAGACACATCTAAAGATTTGTCGGCCAAACGCTCAATTGTGCAAATAAACAATGACGATAATCTTTGCTTGGCGCGGTCTATTGCTGTGTGTATAGCTCGTCGTGAGATGGATGAAAGTGAGAAAGCACCTGCTCAGAAAAAGAAATATCATCTAATGAGGCAGGGAATCAAACGGTTACAAAAACAAACTGCTCTTGAATACCATTCACAAACACAAGTGCCAACTGATCGACCATGTACATTATCAGACATTCCTAGTTTTGAGAGCGCGTTGAATGTTCAAATCGTTGTTTTTGCCGCTCATCTTGGAAACAAGGTCATTTATCAAGGAGAAGAGAGAAGACGTCGGATATATCTGTATTATCAGCAGGAAATCGAACATTTTGATGCAGTCATGAGCGTGAAAGGTCTCCTAGCGGCATGCTACTTCTGTCACAAATGTCTCAAAGGATATAGCACGAATACAAAACACACATGTACTGTAACATGCCGGGTCTGTCGCTCAGACGACTGTGAAGAATCGACCCCAACAAAATGTAATGACTGTAACATGTCATGTCGATCGCAAAAGTGTTTTGAACGACACTTAAAGTACTGCAATCTCTTCTGGAAATGTGACACATGTAAAATGGTTCTGGATTTAAAGAAACGCACAAAAGAACAACATAGGTGTGGGGAATGGCAATGTTCCACGTGTAATCAGTTTCAGGTTGGCGATCATAATTGTTACCTTAGGATTCGTGAAGCAAAGCAACCAATCAAACGTTTCATATTCTTTGATTTTGAAGCGAGACAGGATTATGGAAAACATGTAGCAAACTATGTTAACGCGCAATCTGTTTGCAGTGACTGTGAAATTGAATCTGTAGAAAAATGTAATACATGTGGGTCACGATGTAGCAAATGTGATAGGTGGGATAGCAAAGAGGGTGAGTTTGCGGACATGCCATGTGACACT
>LQRL01020124.1:2294-16676 GCA_001703475.1 Hydroides elegans
CCTTGATTCGCAATAGACTAACATTTTCTAACACAATAGTATATATAATAATGATTTTAACCGACATGCCACTTCTTCAGGTCAGTTAATTTATCTGGTCAGTTAATTCATCTGGTGCTTGAAGAGATAGAACATTGAGAAAAAAAAAGTTTGGCGGCAAAGAATTGTTGACTATTAACTTTATCAAGCACAAACTTTAGTAGGGCGAGTCATTAAGTCAAAGTGGAAGTACAACAATGTCTTTGGTATACATTGAGCCAGGTAGTATGACCAAAAAACTGAGGAAACAAGTATTCAGTGAACACGAACAGGCCCCAACGCCCCCAAACTCGAAGGGGTATGTTTTTTTTTGCAGATTTTATATATTTTCTATAAAAACCGCTATTTTTGGCCAATTTGACAACTTCCGGTCGGGTGTTCTTGACCTAAATGGCCAAAAGGCACATATACGGACCAAGACCTTTCATTTGAGCCTATAACCAAGTCTCTATAACCTTCCGTTCAAAAGTTCTAGTCCGTATAAGCTCAAGTCTTGAAAACCGCTATTTTTGGCTATTTTGGCCAATTTGACAACTTCCGGTAGAGAGTTTTTTTTACCGAAATGATCGAAAGGCACATCTACGGACCAAGACCTTTCATTTAAGCCTATAACCAAGTCCCTATGACCTTTCGTTCAAAAGTTCTAGCCCGTATAAGCTCAAGTCTTGAAAACCGCTATTTTTGGCTATTTTGGCCAAATTGACAACTTTCGATAGGGTGTTTTTGACCGAAATGGTCAAAAGGCACATCTACGGACCAAAACCTTTCATTTGAGCCTATAACCAAGTCCCTATGACCTTTTGTTCAAAAGTTCTAGCCCGCACAAGCTCAAGTCTTGAAAACCGCTATTTTAGGCTATTTTGGCCAATTTGACAACTTCCGGTAGGGTGTTTTTGACCGAAATGGTCAAAAGGCACATCTACGCACCAAGACCTTTCATTTGAGCCTATAACCAAGTCTCTATGACCTTCCGTTCAAAAGTTCTAACCCGTACAAAAAAGTATGACGGACAGACAGACAGACGGACAGACACCCCAAACATATAGGCCCCCAACCTTTTGGGTTGGGGCCTAAAAAAATAATGGGTCACGTATATGGATTTAACATGTCTACTCTAGCTTTGTTCACATCGTTCTCGAGAAATGTAGCTCTAAATATATCAGACTGTATGTCTGCGAACGACAGGTGAATGGTACGTATCCCTATATCAAGCTCCCCAACCGCCTCAACCGGAAATATTATTTCGAGTAGAGAAGAAAATATAGTTGAGGTGCGGACCGCCCAACCTATAGGGTTTTTGGTCTGTCATCCGTTCTAAACAGATACTCCAGGAAAATAACAGAAAGTATTTGTGGTACACGAAGAGGCCCCAACCACCCCCGATTCGAGGAGGTATTGACAATCTCGTATATGTCCAGGGTTTTGCAAAATCACAGCTTTTGGGCATTTTCGGCCAACTTCCGGTGGCCGTAAGTGTCAAAAGACACATCTATAGACTACGACCTTTCATTTGAACCTATTCACATGTCTCTACGACTATGCGTTATAAAGATACAGCCAAGAAAAGCTCATGTTTCGAAAAACCGCCGTTTAGGAAGTTTCGAGCATATTCGGCCTACTTCATATAACCGAATGTGGCCGAAACTGCCAAAAGGCATATATACACGCCAAGACATTTCATTTGCGCCCACTCACATGTGAATACGACCATCGTTTACAGAGAAACAGCATGGAAAAGCTCATGTTTCGAAAAACCGCTGTTTTAGGAAGTGTCGGCCATATTCGTCCAAATTCGTAATCGAATGTGGCCGAATCTGCCAAAAGGCACATCTACACGCCGAGGCCTTTCATTTGCGCCCACTCCCACGTCTATACGAACATCCGTTACAAAGAAAGATCCTGGAAAAGCTCATGTTTCGAAAAACCACTGTCTTTGGACATTTTGGCCAAATTCGGCCATTTCCGAATCTTTCGAAGACCTTTCGTTCGAGCCTATTTCCAGGACTCTACGACCATCCTTTACAAAGATACAGCCTGGAAAAGAATCGAGGACGGACGGGCGGACACCCCAAATCCATAGGCTTTCAACCTTTGGGATTGGGGCATAACAAGGCAGTATTTGTGAAACACAAATAGGCCCCAATTCGAAGGGGTATTGAATATTCGCATATGGTGATGATTTGAATTCGACCGGCTTTCGGTGGCAAATTGAGTCAAAATATTCATTAACACACCAAGACCTTTCGATTGTGACCATCACCACGTCACTATCATGACTATGTCCTTCCGTTCAAAAGTTCCATCCCATACTCATATCCCAAGCTCATGTTCCGAAAACCGCTGAGTCTGGCTATTTTGGCCAACTTCTGGTGAAGAATCGGGCCGAAACTTCCAAAAGGTACGTCTACATGCCAAGATCTTTCAACAGAGCCCATAACCAAGTTTCTATGTCCTTCCGTTCAAAAGTTCTTCATTCGTTGAGTCCGAAAGGGTATATCTATACTGGACTTTTCTAGCCCGTACAAGAAACCGATGACAGACGGACGGACACCCGAAATCTATAGACCGCTAACTTGGGGGTTTGCGCCTAATAACTTAATATATATATATATATATTAACAGAAACCAGGAATGTATTAAAGTAAGTGGATTCAATGGTTGAAGTATCAACTTTTAAACCTTTTTTTTTAACCAGAAATGATTGATTTTGGACACAATTATAATGTGGAATATGGTTTCAATTGCCTGCAGAACCGAGCCTCAATGTATAAACTATATCGCACCAGTTATTCACATATATAACTACGGAAAATGTGTGTTGAAAGTATGTTTTTAAGTCAAATTTGTCCAATCTGTCAAATTTGACTCACGCGCCAACAGGTTAGTAAACAGTTTTGAATGCAAGTCAATCGAAAGATTACCGTCGTCTTACGAAAATTATTTTAATTCGAATGATAATGAACTCTGTTCCAATGGTCCAGTTAATAACAATTTTGTTGGTACACAGTCTCATTGCCCGAATCAACAATATATTTAGCTTTAAAACTTCACCCTATAAAACATTTTTATCTGATTTCTGTTCGTTAACGAAAAAAAAAACAGATTATATTTTCGTTCAATTTCAGACCAAAAACTTTTGTGCACACCATAAATTACTCTTAAATACCACTAAACATGATTAAAATGGTACACAAGTATTATTGACGATGTATAGTTTATAATTGTCTGGATTTTGATACGATATAGTTTGTGAAATATTTGATGTTTACAAAATCCTATGGAGTAACAATTAGAGCGGTTCCTATTGACATTTCTGCAAACACTGATAATTTTTAGCTGTCAATCACCCTAACTGACCCAATATAGAATTCAATATAGTAGCTGCCACTTATTCATAGAAAGTGGGTGGGACAAAAGCTGCTATTAGTCAATATGCATGTACTGACATGAGGCGTGTTGTGGTGGCTATTTTTAGAACTAGAAATGTACTGTAATAATAATGTTCAATTTGAGCCCTCTTGATATCATCATAGCAAAGAGAAATACTGAGCATCGTTGCTAGAAGATGGATAACAAAAAGCCTTGTTGAAAATGAGAAAAATAGAGAAAATAAACACTCGTGTTTGAATTTTGGATTGAATGGCCTTTTCTTGCAAATGCAAAAAAAAATCACTATTTAATTTAACATAATGCAATTATTGCATTGAATCCGAAATTCTAAATGAAGCTTTTAAGGATTCTCTTATAATTAAAATAAAAGAAATCATATGTATGCTTTAGGAGCATATCTATTCTTGTTTAGTTTAAATTGAGTTAAGATTGTGAGATGATATTAAAATATATTTATTATTCATGATTTGAATTAATTTTAATCTTTCAACAATACTCATCTAAAAAACCGGTGTTCATCTTTTCTTTGAGCCAGCCAACATATATGTTTTGCTAAAATTGAAAAAGGGAACGTTAAACATAATGCACAAAATCTAATGCGGGTTTAAGCGCGTCGGCGTATGATATGTATTACCCGTTTTTGCACAGTACTGGTAGTGTGGGCTCTATTAACACTACTGTCTTTTTGGTTTGTGACCACAACACTATGGCTGGTTGTAGATTCGTGACTGCTATATGCCGAGAGAACGCTAGTTGCCTATTCACGTCAGCCCGCATTTGCCAGTCGTTACTTGTTGGTAGTTTCCCTCCTGCCGTAGTTTTCAACTGCTCTCTGCGTGTTGCCTCGGCCTCTCTTACAAAGCTAATGAACTGTGGCCCCTTCACAACACCGACGCTGCATTGATTTCTCATTCACAGGTTGATGCCGTGTGCTTGGACTTCTAGCACCTTGTTATGTCTCCACATGTATCTCCCGTCGGCTAAGGTTTTGTGCAGGCTGATAACACATGCTCGAGTGTCGCTCTCTTCCTGCACAGTTTACACAATGTGTCCTCACTCGATTTCTACGTACAAAGATTTGTTGGAGTGGGCAATATGTCGTACACAGAGCTTATGGCAAAAATAATTCTTCTCGATTCTACATAATGCCTCTACGCCCAGAATAGCCAGCTCCGTTTATCTTCAATGTTGAAGAAATGTGATTGCAAATCTTTACACACTGCTGTATTTCACTAAGAAGCTGACGAGCCATTTTAGGAAGGCGGGGTTAATTCCGGTTTTCTCGTACTTCAACATTAGAATGATGTGATTTATTTTGTCGAACGCTTTCGTAAAATCCAAATAGACGGCCTGCATTAGCTTTCCTTCGTCGAGTGCCTAAGCCCATGTGTGAATAAGCTCAATAAATATATGTGTTGTCAAAACTTTTTGGCGGTTCTAAACTGCAATAGATCGTCGCTGGCTGTTTGCTAACGTATCCATTTGGATACAAAGCGCTTGAGTTCCTTTGCTAGAAGGGGGCTGAGAGAGATAGGTCTAATATCCTTTTGATATAATTTTTTTTTGGCTTGTTTCCATTGCTCAGGCACATGACTCACGGCTTGATTCAACCTCTTCGACGGATATGGTAAAGGGGGAAGACGGCGCGGTCGGGATTCGCGTGTACTTTACTTGCTGAGGGGTGGAATATCCGAAGTCACATTTTGTAGAAATGTGTTTATTCGTTCGGCTAGCTCTCGGACATATGCGTTCGTCATACCGTTCGCTAGTACGTGCATCGCGTCGGCACTTCAGTTTTTTATTCATAGTAAACGTAAGACATGCGACCACCATTTCTTTGTGTCCGTAGAACTGAGATGTTTCACTTTGCTGTTATAGAACACAGGTTTCTGCTTTTTGAGAGGCGGTTTATGGTGTTACGGAGACGGTTAAATTCTTGCCAATACCCTGAGAGATGGGCTTTTTGTCTTCTTGTCACTAGGTCTTTGAAATACTCCGTGACACATGGTCTGTCGTTTGTATGGTAAACTACCTTTTTGAGAGGAAAACATGAGTTTATACGATCAGACATTGTTTAATAGAATTATCTTCGCAGGTGTCTTTCAGATATAGGTCAGACCAATCTGTGATTATAAAAAAACATTGATTTTTCGTTTTTACCTTGATTACGGGTAATTCTTGATTTCCATGGGCTTTCGTAATAATGATGCATGTTTGTATAGCATTTATCCAATGTGGCATTTTCTCGTGTGCATGCTTTAACCAGCTGTTTGATACCGTGTTGAGATGTAAGATTAATGTCGGGGAACTGATTGAAGTCTCGAATTGCTGCTATTCCTGCACCATATCCAGACCATACGTCACTGTTGGTTCGCCATGGATAGACCAACGCCGCACGCTTGAAACGTTGCTCTGAATCTATATGCACAATAATATCTGAGTGACGAGATGCCCTCAACCGATTCTTTCACTTTGATTGAAGCTCGGTGTCAACTGATATATATTACAAAAGTTTATATGATTGTTTCGATTAGAACCAATGTTTATATTAGAATCATATTGGTGAATAATCTCTGATATATTGATGTCAACATTAAGGTCAAATCGAAATAATCACAAACAACTTGATATGGCCTGATATGAATCGTGGGGGAATTTCGGGTAAGGATAAATCTTGAAAGATTTTCTGTGAATTGTGGTTTTTTGGTCCTGGTTAATTATTCGTTTTCAATGGCCACAAGTTTGCAGTCAGCTAAATGGATCAAAGTATAACGGATAATACGAGTCACTTTATATGACATGATCCATTAAAATAACTTGGCTTAGGGCATCAAATGTATCTAGTGGAAACTTATTTTATATTTTCTTTATTATTTCAGTACTAGAAAATAATCACATGCTATCAACGTTTAGGATCCAGCTTTTCAAATATATGTCATACAGACCCGACTAAATCATTTGATAACAAAAATATATGCTACATATGGAACACTAGTGATAGTATATTGCATATTACCACTAGTAGATTTATTTGACATATTTTGAAGTATAATTTTACCAGCCATATTGACATTTTAGCACTCTTTGACAAGTTTATATTAAGAATGACATGACAGCAGCAACGTGATGTTTGCGAAAGTAGATTGAATAGTTTCACTTTGAGAATTTCGAAATCAAGCTCAAGAAATAAATGAGTTTATAAGAAAGCCAGTGTTTGAGCGAGTTTCTCTGTATTTTTGTTGCGTTTTTGATATACGTTTCGGATACAACTGAATTTTTTTTCTTGTTTGAATATTTTTCTTTACCATTGCTTCTTTTTTACCCATCCTTCGTGAAACGAAAACTGAAGTTGTGTGATAGCTCGGTGTTGTCCGCCGTAAGTGAGTTAGTTATTTATTTATTTAGTAAACTTTGTCTACAAAACCTATCTCCTCTCACAGTGTTGGGCGTAGAGCTTTCAAACCCTAACCCAGGCTTCTATATGGCATTATGCCGTGTGCTATTTAGGTCAAGAAAATCATTGTGGACTTCATTGTGGACTTCCATGGTGGACTTTTATTTCCTCCCAATTTTGTCTATATTGAGAAAAAGGCTATTTAGCCCATTCCGCATGATCATATACCAACTGCTATTGGTTAGACATGTCTTATGGTGTGTATAATATGCACGACCAAACCTGTCGTTAGTAGAAAGGTTGGTCAGGCGGAGACTTGGGCCTTGGCTGATAAATTTAATACGCCTTCACTTTTGTTCATTAAGATTTCAAACCCTAAACCAAAGCTTATGTATGTTATCAAGTCAGTGGTTCCGCTAGGGTATTTAGAAGGGCGCCATTGGGCACCCTGGTCCCAATTTTGGGCATGTAGCCTAGGGGTTGAGCATCAGGACTCATAGTCATAAGGTCGTGGGTTCGAATCCCAGCTTGTTCATAGTATTTCTCATTATGTTGTTAATACAATGAATAAGAGTAATTATAATTGGCATTTTTATGTAAAAGTTATAAAAAAAAAAGAATAATACATGATTTTTTTCCGGCGTATGCATTAACGCGCACCTGTATAAGCTTCAATTGAAAAACAAATTGAAAAATATTGTCCTTGACAATATTTTTAAATAAATGACCCCGAGCGTTAATTTTGATTTTAAAAGTATTTTTGAAACGTAAATTCATATAAACTGTCTCAATTGATAATGCTATCCGCAAAATTAAATTGATATGTTATTTTCTATCTCGAGAAATGACATCTGTTATATAATTTAACAATTATAAATTGTGATACGAGAGAGAATATAGAGTAAATGACGGCATTTTCATTTTAACAAAGGCAGTGAAATTTAGCGTAATCCAGGTAAAATTAATTAGATGTGGCATGGAAAAATGAAATGAATTAAGGCCGTGATTGAAAAGCTCTCGTTTTTCCTGGCACATGCAGACATCGCGACTCCGTCAGCATTCAACGTTTGTTTGTTTTTTAATTTAACGCTCAGCATGTAGCTATTAGCTTATATTGTCACTTAGATAGAGCGATTTTATGTTTCAAGGTGTTTTGTTTTTGCATGAATGAGGCTACATAGAAAATAAAGCTCATTAAAACCTATATTATTTACTTATTTTCCCTCGTAGCCTAGGCATGATAGTGCCTCCGTATGTTTATACACCATTCACACATATGTGTAAATGTTAAGCGTTAAGTGTTCGTGCGTTTGTGCGTTTAGCGTTGACAGTTCATTTATTTACCGTTTTCCATATTGGGTTGGACACTCACGCGATTGTATGTGTGAAATATAAGACCTTATTTTTCAAAATCATATTTTTTGTTCCGTCCATATAAACCAGATATACGTGGTTTCATCCATTCACAAAATAGAGAACATTTGTAAAATTTATTTGTTAGAATAATATGACCTAGCCACGTAATTAGCGTTTTTGATATTTATTCCCTAACCAACCTTGTTTTGCAATGTATTCCTTCGAACGTGGTTCTACGGCGTCGAAACCAGTAGTTTTTTCACCGGTTTTATAGGACTTTGAAAATAGTGTCAAGTCCTATAAAGAAAACAGTGAAACAGCTACTGGCTTTGTCGCCGTGAAACCGACGGCGTTCTCAGGAGAAACTTAACAATACAACTACCCTTTTAAAACACAACGAGCATTTAGGTGGATTTCCCATGGCAAATTAATTGGGGTACATGAGAAAACCTGAAAAACTTTCCAATGGGACCAAGCCCTTTGTGTGATTACACGTTTTAAGTTCATGAATTCGTTCACTATTTTTTTTGTTAATCCATGATTTCAACTATATGCGACTTTGCATTAGAAAATGGTGTCTTGTAAAGAACTCATATAAGCACCCCGAGGACAAAGTAGCATTAAAGCCTACATATGTAATACCGTTAAAAGGATTGTTTCGCGAATGTTGCCTTGTACCTTCATAATGTCTTTTTGCATTTCCCCTCGAAGACAATGTCTATCCGGATTTAGTTAATCTTCTTGAGGCCTCGCTTACGACAGAATGCCCCAAAACATGATAATTGTGTACTAGTATACCTTTCTTTTTCTCATATCTGACACATATCTTTATAATTACACTTCTATATATATTCCGTTCGGATCACCGTTTTATTTTTTGTTGAGAAAAATCACATGAAAAAAAAATGATTACATTTATTCAAAATCAAACAAAACAATTTAAATCAAAAGTATTCATTTACTTCTATGGTCTAGTGCTTATCCAATTTTCGTTGTATGCACTTTTCAAGCTCATTATTTACAATAAAACTGATGTCGCAGTTGAATCAATAGAAATTAAACCAACGGAGCGTACCGGAATGGCTAAGGATATAGAATGGGGCGCAAAAGGGATGACATTTAAATCTTTAAATGCCAAAGTAGCAAATGAAAAAGTGGATGCAGACTACGCTATAATTCTGATATTTTCTGCAATAAATAATACGCATTTGAGGAAAAGCATAAGGGAATCATGGGGAAAAGATGCAAACATGAAAAAGGACAATGTGCACAAATATTTCGTACTTGGTAAATCAAAGATGGATGCGAAAAATAGGATAATCTTGATGGAAATGGCAAAATTCAATGATATTATCCGCCTTGATATTCTGGATGACTATTATACCTTAAGCGAAAAATCAATTGCAGCATTTCAATGGATAAATAAGTACCACAATAATGTTAAATATGTATTAAAACAAGATGACGATGCATATGTGAATGTAACAAGATTGAAGGACAAAATAAAGTCGATTGAAAGAAGAGGTGCAAAAGACTTCATGGCAGGATTTTATTTTCACGGCAGGAAACCCAAGCGACACCCGTTAGGAAAATACTACACTCCATTTTCCCTTTGGCCCAATGAAACATGGCCACCTTGTTTAACGGGTCCGGCATATATTTTCTCTACGAGTATCATTCCTCGACTTATAAAGCGTTCTCGGGACCCTGCAACGCCTTTCGTCAAATACGAGGATATTTATATCACCGGTGTACTGCGTCATTTTGAAAATATCTCGATATATGACATAGAAGACATGCGTCATATTGATTGTCAGAAGATACAGCGTTCCTACAAAACAGCGCACGTTTCATATCATAGAGTATCCGCTGAAAATCATAGAAATTTGCACCAAAACGGGAGATGCAAACCTATTGTGATGCGTAGAACACATATGACATCATATAAAGCAAGTCGTACAAAAACGTAGTTGCTTTGTCAATAAAATTGTGTTGTTCATACTACAATACCAATTATGGCGAAAAAAATATCTAATTAATATATCTATATATGAATTGAGATTCCATTAATTAAACTATTTGACAGTTCCGATGTGTAGCTGTATCACTGTTTTATTTTATTTATGTTGTTTTTGAGTAATGTTTAAATGTGTATTTTTTTATGTAACTGAATAAAAACACAATGTTGATTGTTTTTTTTTGCTTTAACTTCCGAAATGGCGCGAATCCATTGTGAAAAAAGAAGAGCACTTCACGAGCAGTGCTGTTCCCCAAAAAAAGATTCATTCCCCACCAATTTCCACCTGGCTTGGAAAATTTTCAGAAAATCTTTTTTAGTTTGGAGATTTGTGCAGTTGGAGGAGCACCTTTTTGATACTGTCTTATTTTTTTTCAATAAATAGTGTGACTCATTATTTCTATTAAACTGATTAAACATCCTTGCTATTGTCTAATAAACTATTGTTTGCAAGGTTTGATAAGTTGTTTGGTTATTATCAATATTTCAAATTTCACAAAAGGTGTTCCTTTTCTGTTCCATGCTGGCTAGTTAAGGAGAAATAGCCCAGCTGGCTTGGAAAAAGTGAACACCTATTTGCAAAATGTTGATGAATTCGTTGATGTTCAAAATCCATTATTTTGATGTCGTTCCTAACTGTTAAGTTGTTTTTGGTTGATTTCAACACTATTTGAAAATTGTATCGTTGGATGCCCTTTAAAATAGCAACAGCGTTCCCCTCATACTTTCATGATATATGGGTACTTAATGAAATTTCATATATACTGTCCAAAGAGGTAAAGGCCCCCTCCTGTTTTTACCATTAACGTATGAAAAAAACACACACTTGAAACAGTTGTGATTAGGTTTGAAGATTTAATTGTTTTTCTTTTTCTTGTTTTACTTGGTAGACTCTACATCAATATGCTAGGTCTACCAATGAAACCAATGAAACAAATTAATTAGTTCAAACTGGCTATTTTGAGCAAATGTGAGATACCCCGTTTCCCATAAACATCAGAATGGCAGAAAATGCACACCTTTTTGTATCGTGAATTTACCCAATTAAACTAATCCAATCACGACGAAAACATACATGGGTACATTTAACATGTTGTGGGTTTACATCTAATTGTATCGTGAATTTACCCAATTAAACAAATCCAATCACGACGAAAACAGACATGGGTACATTTAACATGTTGACTAACAATATCTTGAACTAAAAATTATAAAGCGATTAGTTAACAAATACAATCAATACGTTTTAACACCGTGCACTATGCTGCATAGGTTAATGGAGGGGGCTTGATTTTTTTGGACAGTGTATATAAATGGCGCGTCCTTCATGGTCCGCACTTCGTCGTATATGGATGTCTCTGTGGAATCATTTGCAGACGTAATCGAGATAAATTGCGCATTTTTATTTAAGAATGTAAACTATTTTATTTATTTATAGGTATATACCAATTTAAAAAAATATATCTTCAAATCTAACAGATACCATTTTGAAATCGAAACATTTCATACTAAAATAGTCAAAGAATGAAAAACGGAATACGATTTTTTACACCATCATTTGCGACACAAAGGTTACGTCCAATTTTAAACCTTATCAGAACGACATTTATAACACACAGTTATAATTCTTTTAACGTCCTAATAAACGACGTCATCACGACGTATCAATATAGAAATCCGTCTATATGACGGCATTTCAAGTCAATGATGGGACGTCACATTTTAGTCATAGTAGCAACTGCCTATTTGAGTTGCGTATGTCGGAACGTAAATTTTGTGATCAGGATGTTCTTATGATTATGTTTGCAAAGTGGGTTTAGAAGTTTATGGTTGATTAAAATTTCGATACCGAGCATACAATTACACAATAAGAGCAGCAACAGCCAGGCATTGATCTGTATTCCTTGTTACCTTGCCGAGATTCATAATTCATTTATCATTTAATTGATGTTATCCATGTTTATAATTGCTGTCTAGTAATACACATACATTGGGTGGACTTAGAGAAGAGTTTTTTAAAAGAGTGATTCGTAAACCACCTAAGCTTGAAAATGATTAAGTCACTGTCGTATTTCAAATGATATTTTTATGTTTAGACTTGTTGCTTTTCACGGCATATTGAGGCAAAGCAGGATATATTGTGGTAAAACGAATTTGAATGCGATATTTCATGGCGAAATATTTATTTAAGATCCCGCTTTATAGGTCTGATCTACCCAATAATAGACAAAAATAAATGTCTATTTACTTACATTTAACAGGTTGCTGTTATTGATACATTGGCCATGTATAACATACCAATTATTTCTCATTCATTTGCATAACCCAGTTAAGGATATGCCACTTCGTCTAAGGAATCCTTTGTGTAAGACGGATTTGCTAATAGATCACGATCTGGATCAAGACAATCCTATCAAGAATTTTATTTAGGGTTGATACAGGAGAATGCTTGCGAATAACATTAATGGTTTGTTTAGTGTCTCCGAGATTGACATTAAAACAGATAGATAAAACCAATATACATGTCTACCTATTTTTCGAAGGACATAAATATATTTTTCAAGAAAGGAACAATAGATGAAATGAATTAAAAAATATATATATATATAATACTTGCGTTAAAGGTAAAGTGAATATTTCATGTTATGAATATAGTTTAAAAATTATCTTTTAACTGATAATGAATATGATACCAATAGATTTTTCATACAACAATTATCTCATCGACCACTATTAAATGGCAGTATATAGAAGTATTCATACATTTTTTTTTGCTGTTGTAATAATTCAATGTGTATAACATATCCGTATTGATCTTTTCAGATGAAGCTTAAATCAGGATGGAACGCATTCAAGAAACAAAGAAACTGACTGTTCAGTTGTACATGTACCTGTGAAATATACAAATCATGTGGATTGTTTTCGAAATCTCTGGATAGAGAGCAACAAAAACAATGAGTAAGGCGTCTTCAAACGGAAGTTTGAGGGCTCTACCACTTTCGTCATTTTCGGATAGGTTCAGCTTACAAACCCCAGCTACACCAAAAAGCACCTATCGGTCACTAAAACCATTATCTCTCCCTAGAAAATGGACACGAAGTGAAGAAACGACAACTGAATATGCATTTAGCGATAGGATACCGCGACCCAAGAAGAAATACCATCCGATCATTCAGAAACACCGTAACGACTTTTCGCACGACCTTTATATGCTTCGCAGACGACACCGTAAAATCGTGTCATCTATGCACGATCTAAGTAGTGAACTGAAAGTAGCCGAGGATAAAGTATACGATCGAGCACCGAAACCGGTCACTCAGAGGCAGAGGACAATGATTCTTTCGAAATTCAACGCTAATGCTAGTCTTGACACGGATCTTTTATCAAGTAAATTAGAAGGTCTGTGCAAACCAAAATTGAAGAAGAAAACGAAAGATCCGTATGCAGCAAGTAAACGTGATCAACCGTTGAGCATGTTGCCTCCTATGACTAGGGATGGATCTTTCTTAGTCAATCAGTTATATGATTAGTAAGACTGTTGAATAACAATTGATATGATAATGGCGAGACTATCGCATGTTCTATGTATAATTGCATGTTTGAAGAAATATAAATATTTCTAAAAATGTTGCCTCGTACAATGCTTCAGTATAACCTACATGTATATCAAATTTATATTAAACGACAATTGAAATCAAAAGATATCAAAGTTATATCTAAAGTATGAGATTAAAATGAAAAGCATAATGCCTTAAGTGCATCATTGAAATCGAACTTTGTGGGACAATATAGGAAATATGTTAAACATTTACATGAAAATAGTTACGTTTTTTTTTCATTTTACAAGTTTTATCATGTTCTATATGCGATATTTTTTGCTCAAAAGTGTACTATATGTGAGTCTTTGTACTGTTAGACTGTCAGAAATAAAGCCTATTTGATAAAAAAGACTGTAACTATATGTTATTGTTTCATAAAATTTTCATTTAGTCTACTTCACTTATGTATTCGTTATAAATCCTATAACTCGTAATATCGTATTAAAAACACCGATATGGTTCGCGTATCACAAAAATGTACCCGGTACTATACTATGCCACGGGATAATGTTCCAAGTAATAACTTTTAATATTTATATTTTTTTATTTACAAAACCTATTTATATTATGGAACTGACGATATATTT
>LQRL01020126.1:0-12890 GCA_001703475.1 Hydroides elegans
AAACACACTCAATGGATCGAAAATACACAGATCGTGGGCGTCCGGTTCGGTCTGTGGTCTCAACAATGGCTTGTTTATGTGTTAAACGATTAAAAAGAATCCATCCATGTTTTTATAGCTTTTAAAAGAACCTTTTAAAACCTTTTTTTTCTAGGCAAAAACCTTTTAAAAACCTTTTTTTCCAAGTCAAAAACCTTTTAGAAAAACCTTTTTTTCTTGTTTCGGTCGCTGGGAAGCCTGATGTATTCAAGTATTGGTCTACGAAATTCAACAGCTTAACATCCTATCATTGAATGCCTTAACAAATAGTCGCGTTCAATCAAATCCTAAATTTCATCATCACAATGACACATATACACAGGAATGCCGTTCCATCGCTGCCCCATCAGACCTGCTCTCCTGGATAGAAGGTCGCAACGCGGACATTCTGGATCAACTTCCGGTCACCAAGCGATTCAAGGGCGTCGCGGTCACACAGTTCTTGCTCAATGAGGCATCACAGGAATTGTGTGACAGCTTGCTCGATGTGAGTCCGAAAACCTCAAAAAAAAAAACAAAAAAAAAAAACAAAGAACTGAAGAATGATTGTATACTTGAACTCAATAATAAAACAAAAATAGAAGAGAAAATATAATCGATTCCTGTACTCATATGTGTAATCTCTTCAATCGATTTCAGTTCTACAGTTTAATTATTTCTTCGCGACCAGTATTTCATGTTATCTCTATATTCTTAAATATGGCGATTTGAACCCTCTACGTTGATCAACATGTGCGGAAAAGTATCAAATAAGTCAATCTTTGTATATTATATTACATGTTCTCATCGACCAAGTTTATTTTTTAGTTGTTGATCGAAAACCCAGAAAAGCAACGGAAACCGGAAGTGATTGCAACCACGAAACAACCGCCAGAGGGAGACAGCAGTTTGCAGGAAGCGGAAATGTTCTTCATCGATACCTCAACGTTCAGCAAGGGTGAACGCATGTCACAGGCAGGTGGTTTTGTAGGAGTAAGATGGAGTTTAAAGGTACACGTGGTTTCAAGAAAGTGATATATGTGAAGTAATATTTATATGTTTCGATATCGACATAGATAAATGTTATGCAATTTTGATTATAATTTCCGAACTATAATAACAACACAAAATAATGTAAGATATATGCCTATTTAGATGTTATCCCTATATACAATGATAGTATTTGGAATTATATAATGAAAACGGAAACATAAAAGGAGGAAAATGTCTAAATGAACAAAAGCAATGTTACATATCTTGCAGGCTGTTATCGAAGAGAATCTGTCGCGAAAGGAGTTGAAGAGCCGCGTGTTTGGAGCGAACGAGGTCGAGGAGGAGATTGTGGAGAGCGAACTCGAAGAAAAGGTATTAGTTAAACTAAACATCAGTATAAGTTTACTCATTTGCTAAGCTTTTTGCTGTCTCGCTTACTGATTCACTCATTCATTTACCCGAGGAAATATCAATTGGCCGAATATATTGAAACCTCCGTGATGTGGAAATTAAAGGTGTCCAAAATGTGATTGGCCGTAGGACATCAACAACTTTTCGGTCATTTTGGCCAAACTAAATTTATGTTTACACTCTCCATTCTATCACATACTCATTCGCTTAATTAAAGAATCTTTTCTCCAAAATCTTCCCAACTTCCTACGCCTCAACTTCTCACTTATTGACTGACACAAGCTGACTTAGTTATATTTTCATTAGCTAACAGTATGTATTTTTACATCTTTCAGAACTCTTCCATGATCGAACTCAAAACACCTCAAAAGCCAGGCAACACTGACGAGGACATTATGGTTGCCACGCGACGCAATCTGCAAGATGCATTAAGCAACCATCGCGACACCTTAGCAACGCCCGAGTCACCGCCGTCGAAACCCAGACAAAAACAAACTAATGACGCGCCGGTTATGGAATCAGAAAAAGTATCGAATGAGGTCCAAGCGGACCATGAAAAAACTACTCCAACTGCTATGGAACTCGATAAAGACACTACAATGGACGAGAGTGACCTTGATAAATCGGCAAACCTAAATAGTCAATTACTCCTGCATAAAATTGAGAAAAGGAAGCGTAAAAAGAAGAAAGAGAAAAAGCGGCGGAACACGGATTCTCAAACGACTTCTCTTGACGATAGTCAGCAGAGCATGGGTATCTATGGCGGAGAATTCGCGTTTCACTCATTCGTTCTCGACACCGAGGCTAGTGATGTGAACAATTCCATGTCGGAAAGCAGTCGGGTCGAGGTTGAACCAGAACCTATTGTTGTGGAAACCAGTGAAACTGTTAAAGCAACTGAAACATCTAGACTTGAGTCCATTGTAATAGAGGATAATGAGACTGTTGACGTGAATAACAAGGAAACGGTCAGTCAAGCCGTGTGCATGTCAAGTGCTGGGCCCCGGGATGTCCTCGCTCTTCGTTCATTTGTTACGGATACAACACCACCTTCTAGTATTGAAAAGGACACGCCTGTTGTGAAGAGAAAATCAAAAGCTTCTTCGAAACGGAGGTTGGCATCCAGCGGTTCAATGGATATCAATGACAATGATATGACGCAAAATGTATCCGTCATGTCGCAAACAGAGCTTAGTGTGTCCACAACCGTTCAAAACGCAACCTCATCCTCCAAACTGAACACAAATCAACCCAATCCTTGCCAATCAAAAGATACTAATGAAAAACAACCAATGGAAGATGGAGCTATCATAGATTTAACAAGCCCTGGGCAAGCACTTGGCCAAAATGTGCAGGAGATTGGCCGAGTCGAGTTTTTAACTCCCGACGCTTCTCAATTAGCGTCGCAAGAGGACCAAGTTACGAGCACCGAGGGCAACAAACCGATCTCTGAAGAAGCCGATATCTCGTTACATCTCTCGTCTGTGACTGATACACAGTCTGAAAGTGACAGCACTATGGCAACGAAAACACGATTACTTCCGATAGTGCTTGGCGACCGTGTTGCTAAGGCGTCGAGCAGCCGGAAGCGCAAACGGAAGAATTCGCCGATGAAAAGCAGCGACATAGTAACCGAGGATCAGTCTTCACAAGAAGGTGAAGTGGTTGTTATTGAGGACACGCAAATGGAATCTGATAAATGGGGAGATATCCAAAAGGAATCCGAAAATGAAATAGATGTCGCCACTGCAACTGCATCCATTGCAACAACGGGAGACATGCCCATTAAATCGAATATTTCGTGTGATGATGCCAGCCCATGTAAGACTAGTTCGCCACGCAAGAAGACGCGACGGCTTTTGGACCGCGCATTGACAAAGGCCGTTACGCGATTGGGCGATAATGAAACTATAGAAACGAGCAAAAAGGCTAATGAGAAAGACGGTACTGAGGCGGAGAAAGTAGAGGATTCATCGCATACAGCATTTTTTGTACCAAATTCTCAAAGTTCCAACGAGGATGAAAGTCATCCTGCACTCAAAGATGGCGAGCTCTATGTTCCTTCCTCACAAAGTCCTGGCGCTGATGGGTGCCCACCTGAAGCACAAATGAGTGAAATGAGTGATCTGGTTATCCCCTCTTCTCAGTTTACTGAGGCTGAGACCAACCAGTCTACGGCGAATGACCAACCAATACCAAGCACCCCAACGCGAAGGCGCCGTAACGGTGAAACCTCAATGCAAATATCTCCTGTTCGTAGTGGCTACGATTCTGATCGGCTTGTGATGGATTTGTCTGCAACAACTCAGTCACCTCAAGTGGCGGCAACAAGCGAAGCTGACACAACAACACGGGTGTCAACTACACCGAGATCTCCCACTAAAGCGAGAAAAACAAGGATGGACAAACCATCTAATGAACCATCTAATGTAACAACTAATGATACAACTAATGAATCCAACACCACTGAACATGAAGAACAAGAACCAACAATGGTTGTTTCATCTTCAAAACGAGAATCGCGTTCTCCACGTAAATCACCAAGGCGGCCTCCTCCGCTAATCAAGTCGTCGATTGAACAGATCCATCGTTCCCAAACAGCACCCGACTCGACCAGTGAACTCGCCGATCCATTAGATTCGCCCATCAGACCGGAACTGCGAAGGGGTCCGTCGCTGAGGGTATCGGAGTCGGAATACGAGAGTCCGACGAGAAGCGGTACTAAGGCGCGCAAAATCATCAATTCATTCGATGCCTATGCGTTGGAGACGTTTGCTGAAATTAAGACTTCATCTCAAGAAGATATGGATGAGTCGTCGCCAGTAGTTAAAACGCCATCGCCGCGTAAGAGCATCGCCACTAAATCCCCAGCTCAAAAGAACTTGTCTTTCACCGAACATATCTCTAAATCGCCGAATGAAACTGTAACTAAACCCGGAAACAAAAGCAATATCAAAACGCCGTCCACACCGAGACGCAGTGCCCGAAGAAAAAGTGAAAGCACGTCGACTGAAAAGGCTAACATCGCGGGTTTGGATAAGTCACGGGATAGCTCCACGGAATCGGTGAAGTCGAAGAAGGATCGGCGACGTTCAACATCCGACCAACTACGTCGCTCGCCTCGAAAACCCGCAGTAAGCGAAAGCGAGCATAATACGTCCAAGTCTTCGATCCGAAGTGTCCAAAGCGAAATTGAAACAGCTAAAACGACCAACGGTGACTCAGTGAACAATAAATCCCGTGATAGCTCATCGGATTCGGTGACGACGAGAGGACAAGCACGCTCTAAAGGCAAGCGCTTTATTCAGCTGTCGTCCCCGGTCAAAAGGAATCGTCAACCACCTTTAACGTGTAGCAATGACTCATTAGTCTCGCAGTCGCTATCGCCGAGAAAATCACCTCGCCGTATACATATATCACGCGAGACACAGAAAGCGGTGACCCGGGCTCGAAAACCAATTGCGTCACTTGACCGGTCGATATCCCCCGATGACATTTTTAGCAAAGAAAGGGCCTTGCCCAATGCTGATACCGAATGTCGCCGCGAGAGTAACAGTTCACCACAAAGACGCATGCGATCGCAGTCACGTGGTTCAAGCTCAGGGTCTCCTGATTCGAAGTCAAGGTCACGGGAGACAGGGTTAACAACACCTGAGCCAAGGTCAAAGTCACCAATTTCAAGGTCAAAATTGCCAGAATCAAGATCAAAGTCACCCGAGTCAAGGTCAAAGTCACCTGAGCCAAGGTCAAAGTCACCTGGGCTCAGGTCAAAGTCACCTGAGCTAAGGTCAAAGTCACCTGGACCAAGGTCAAATACCCGCAGTTCAAGGTCAAAATCACCTGATTCAGTGGTAGTTGATTTAACGTCACCGTCACCTGATTCGAAGCCAAAGTCACGGGAGACAAGGTCTGCAACACCTGATTCAAGGTCAAGGTCCCGTGGTTTAAGGTCAAAGTCACGTGATTCAAGCACGATGTCAATAGACTTAAGGTCAGAGTCATACGATTCCAAATCAAAGTCTCGTGATTTGAGTGCCAAGACGCGTGATTTGAGTGCTATACCGACGTTTTCGACGGTGGACGCGGCTCGGGGTCCACCGAGAAGGGGACGGCCACGGCGCAATGCAGCGGGGGAGACGATGTATGACGACGGCACGCGATTTAAGGTGGGTTTTCGTATAACTTAGTTTACTGTACATGGGAAGTTGATTTAGCATGTCAGGGCTACATTTATGATATTATTTTGTGGGTGGAGATATTGAGAAGGGTATGGGTGAGTAGGGAGCGGTGGGTGATAGAAGGTTGTACATTGCCGCATTATTAAAAGACATAAAGTTGGGCTTAAATAACGGCACTCGCGCATAATGTTCATCATTTAACACGAAAAACAAACGCCATTTAATTGTAAAAATAAAATCTGTATGACTAATGGTCACACAATGATGTCAACAAAGCACTGCACTGTTTCTTTTAGTTTAAAAAATCAATCACATATGTGCACATATTCATCAATATTTCGTCCAAATGCGGACCATCTTATCTCGCGATGTTCAGAAGAAAACGCCAAACCACGGTGCAGTGTTCAATGTAGGCTTTCAGATTAGTGCGTGGAAAATATCTATAACGTACTTACGTAGTTATTTTTAGACTTTTGCAAAAACAAAAAACAAATGATGTTTTGACTAAAAGAAAGTGAGATTACATAACAACGCACTCTCTAGATAACATTGAACACTGCCACCCGTGTGTTTGCAGGCGATGACCTTCAAAATCCCGTGCACCACTCGTCCCGTCAACGGCCTAAGAAACGGACAAAACAGAATCACCCGAAATGATCCGAAAACACCCGACAACAGCCGATCGCTGCAACGAGTCATAACACCGGAAGTGACGGAATTCCTCAAAGGTTTTGCTCGCAATCAGCATGCGTTGAATGCTGCTATGCGTCGCGAGGATTTCCCAGGGGTTTCCCAATCGCCACGGCAACAAAGGAAATACGGGAGACGACATCAGGACGAAATTGAATCTTCAAGTGATTCCTCGAGTGAAGATGTGACTGTCACGAGTCCCTGCAATCCTGTGAGCACTGTACGCGTCAAGATTTTTGAAGCCGCATCTGCCAGTGAGCATGGAATTCAGCATATACACAGCGCGATTCCACTGGGTCAAATCAACCTGATTTTGTAACTGTGGCGTTTAGAGAAGTTGTGTACATAGGTTCACAAGCTTTGAAACCGAGATGACTTTCGCATGTTCTTGCAATCTTACAGTTAGTTCGATTGTGAATAAATTCTGGATTCTCAATCGAAAATTGGTGGTATATTTTGACATTTCAGGTGTATCTAGCCAAATCCGATTACATAACAGGTGCTAAAAGACTATTGCAAAGAAACACTGTATATTCTAAAGATTTCTATCATGCTATATTTTGAAAAGAAAACTAGTCTGTCAATAATTTAAGTCCAATTTGGTCTTTGAATTTCACTTAAAGATAGTTTTATATTTTTGAAGTTGAACGTTTTATTAATTTTGCAATGTTTTAGTATGTTATTGTCAAACACAGATATAATATAAATGTTTAAACATTGTCATAGATGATGATTTACAAGGCTTTTAGCATTTATTATACTTACTTCTTCAGGTTTTGTTCAGCCTAATGATTATATTTACTTATCGGTGTTGCTTAGCCAATTATTAAAATGTTTTTTTTTTTGCAAGAAATTCCTAACTGTTCAAAACAATTTTAATCGCTTATTTAGAATTTACATCAGTCGCTGCGACGACAAAATTGACAAATTCAAATTGTATAAATGAATGTATATATTACTTATACTGTGATTCTAGTCTGCAAAAGATAAAGGTTTATGAAAAATAACTATATTTTGCAATCGAAAATCAAAATGTATATGAAAGTTTTTATTTTTTTCTAGATTTAAGATGACCCAATGATTTTTTAAGAAACTTCTAGAATGGTTTGTCATAACCTATTAATCAGCTTTCAGTTTTTAAATCGAAAAAAAAGTATTTGATAATTTTGTTGTATAGCTATCCGGTTTTAAACCCCTAAAATTACGTGTTTGTGCGATTTAAGAATGGGATCGATTTCTGGGGTCGGGGTCTGGTGAGCCTGTGTATATTCAAGTTTTATATTTCCTGTTTATTCAAGGATTATTCTTAAATTTGAGTCACGATTCATATAATCAGTTTCGTTTTAATAGATCGAACCGAGTGAGTTTAACAATAATTTGTGTTTTACTGTCTGGATGTTTTTCGGGTGTTCTATAATCAGGTGCACATTTCAAAATTAATTATGTTACGGGGATTTTAATGCTTAAATTTCTTTGGTAAAGTATCATTTATCATTGCTGTGGTTAGGTATGATCGTCCTGTATATGTACCTGAAAGAATTGTTAAAATCGACCAATAATTAACAAAATAACAGTTGATTTTATAGAGCGAAAATGCCTAAAAACATTTGTTACGGTGGGTCATTTTAATTCGACAATATTTTCGGGGACTTGTAATTATTTTTTCAGAGACATTGCTATTAGAAAGACCTTATATTATTATAAATTAACCATTTACCTTTGATATTTGACAAATAAATTACATATTAACTCCTTATTTAGGTGATTAAATGGTGCTTTAAGTAATATCGTGCCATGTAACAGATTTCGTCTTCTTTTTTCATCTCGAAATGTGAGCTTCTCATTTGTCACTTAATAACTCAAACATTTAGAATTGTTTTCGCCTAAACTAAAGGACATTATTATAGAGTTGGAAGAAACAAAAATTACAAATGGAGATCATATCATCTCAGAATGATGTGAATTTATGTTATGCCACCCTAAGTGTGTCAATTTTCTGTAGCGTAACGAACCAAGTGGGTTTAAGTTCACGGATAGACATTGTGGTCAATATAATATATTAAATTGCTAGCTTTGTGATAGATAGATGAAACATAAATCAGGAATTTCAATACTTACATTATCACAAGAAAAAATCATGGTTAAGTTGTTTGTAGCGTAACGAACCAATTGTAGCGTAACCAACCGGACAATGCAAATCGCTTTAAGTTACATAAAACGCATCCAATTGTTGATTATTTTTCATAAATTATTATATTTTAGCGTTTAAAATGAAATTCCTATTATTTCAAAGGTCTATTTAGGGAAGTATGGGTGAATTTGTCTCAAAATACGATTTTCAATTATTTTTCAAATATTCCAGAATATGCTTTTCTTTTGCTTAATATAATCTCGTACAGCTTTGTTTGTCTTAATAACAAGTAAAAAGTGACTTTATGGTAAAAAACAATTAGGAACAAATGTTTTTTAAAGAAAATCATAGATGTCGATTTTGTAGCGTAACCAACCAAAATAAGAATAGAAATTTATTCTAATATTCTGGTAATGCAGTGTTTGAACAGAAACATCATTGTTTAAATCTACACAAATTATCATATACAATTCCAATTGGGCCACTTTGGTAGGTTTTAGTAATTTTAATAGCTATATTTACCACGTTTCTTGCAATGAACTGTGGCCACTCATAATGAACCGAGAAAAGAGATGTAAACTTAATTTCAAGCTCTATTTTTGCATATAAATTCAATTGTAAGTATATTATTGCATGAAATATGTCATTAATTCACCTTATCAACTTCATAATGCTAAATAAATGCACTTTGGCTTTCTATTGAATCGAAACTGTAGCGTAACCAACCGACAAGTCAAAAATATTTTTTTAAATGAGCAATTTTAAAGACTATAAAGTAGATTTATATATTCATCAGAGCCGGTATTGTGTTTAGAGATGATAATCGATATTGATTTGATCAATTAAGATGTGTTTAAAACCAAAATGTACGTTATTTTCTAAAAGTATATTTTTTGGCGATGTTCAACAAAGAATTCGTCGTTTTATCACAACATTTATAGTAACTGTATTCATGTGAACATATACATAAAAAGGCAATTAAAATGTATAGAGAATTCGATCCAAGCCTTTCCAAAATTATTTTTTGAGACGAAAAATGCATTTTTTGAAGTATTCGGAAGTTATATTTGAACTGAAAATATTTTCAAAACTACTTTTATTTAAACAAAACCGTTTTGGATTTGTATAATCTAGGGTACAAGCTATGATTTGGAAACATAAAATTGAGTCTACCACCAACTTTATTTCGGGGCCAGAATGACCCCATTAGTGTACACCTGATTATAGAACACCCGTTTGTTATTTTGTAAAACATTGATGTCTTAACAATTTTGAATGTGTTCTTAATCAAACCGAGTGATTTCTTAACATTGATGTGTTCAAGTGTCTTTAGTTTCTGATTTACAATAATTTGTTATTGTTTATAGTATTCAATTATTGTTTTCAATAAATCGAACCGAATGATCATCTTTGCGTTTTCATTTTGATGTACAAATATACTCATTTGAACCTACAATAATTTAGATATCATAAAGCGGCAGGATAGTGGGTTTTCAATAATCATCAGTTGCATATGATATAGAGTAAAGGAAATTGAGACGCTATTTTATTTTCAAACACTTACAAGTCTCATGAAAATAACATTTTTTTCTGATTCATGTGCAGAATTGTTCTTTGCATAAACACTAACTATGATGAAACGAAATTACGTCAAATAGACGGTTTTGTTCAACGCTTTTTAGGCCAAATTGTGAACAAGAAATTTACTTCTATTAAAACACATACAACCTGTACCTCCAGGGACCAAATATACAGGGTAATTCAAATTCGTTTCAAATAATTCAAATCTCTGTCGCTGACATCTCATACGCATGTCATCAGACATAGAAACACGTATAATCATACAAAGCGTTAAAAGTGTTGATTAAATATCCCGAAATTTACTATTTTGTTATTAATTTCAATAGGACTCCTCTTCCACACGGCGAGGTCAAAACATGGACACCGACAGCCCCACAACCGCCACGACCGCGAGCCAACCCCTATCGCCAACCCTCCAATCTCCATCTCGGACCCCATCAACGCGACGGCGAAAACAACCCACCCCATTACGAAGTAAACCAATGGACGACCCCGGCTTCGGTACAGGCCCCGCAGAACACACACGTCTTGAGCAAGAGAGGTTGCTTCCCGCTCGCTTTAACGAGTACGTGTCACCGCCGAGGGATACGCGCAGGGGTATAAGGAGGGAGGAGCACGTGTTTAGTTCAAGGTCACCTTCAGGGTCGGCTTCGGGGGGTGACGGTCGAAGTGGGAAAGGGCGAAAAAAGAGGTTGTTTAAAAGGTGTTAGAGTAAGGATGGAATAAGAGAGTAGTTTTAGTACTCTGAAGACTGGGGCAAATGTGTGGTACATACATAAGTGGTGGTTTCAGTTGTGTTGTGTAGGTGATCGGGATTGGGAGGGGTGGTGGTAAGACCAACACATATATTTCTTATGCCTTTGATAATTTTATTAATACCAGAGTGTTTACACGCTGGTATTATAGGGGTTTATCCGAATCATATCGTTTACGGTCCTATATAACCTTTATGAATATATTTTGGCCAAATCCCATATTTTTGCAAACTCTAGCATATAAGAGACTCATAAAAGAGTGCATTATGTACGGACATTTTGAGCATATTTTGAGTCAGCTTTTAAAGTGTTTCCTACTTTTGAATGTACCCATATACGACATTGAATATATGATCTAAACATTAATGGAGGCAATGCTCTCGTAAATGTATACTTAATGAGATCCTTTATGCGTTATGCTCCAAGGTTATTTATACACAATAAAATGCATGAATGCCTAATGCACGTATACGCAGCAAATAACCACACAAGAGCCTCTAATGGACTTTTAGTACGCTGACGACAGTTTCTTTTAATATTTAAAGAGTACATCCTTTTTCCCCATTAATAAGATAAGAGCCATGAAGGAACTATAACAGATTAATGTTGCTAGAATTACTACTTACAAAGAAAATCTACATCGCACATTATTGCATCATATTAAAAGAATTGAGACATTTGTTTTTGACTTAATAATAAATTATCTTATAAAAGAACTTTTATATAGAACATTAATAATGTTTTAACCACAATTTTATCTCAATAAAGAGTAAACAATAAATTTATTAGGATTTCGATTTGAATTATGTTGCCGACGCCTCTCTCTCTCTCTCTCTCCGTCGCTTGCCGTCGCTTCTCTCTTATTCTTCTCTCTTTTCGATTTGAATTAGAAGGCTACCTCGGTTTATTGCTCACCTAGAAGCGTATTTTTGTGTTCTCATGTGAATTAATCTATGTAGTCAAATACTGAAAAATTTGATTTTAATACCATTTATAGG
This sequence comes from Hydroides elegans, assembly GCA_001703475.1. Lineage (NCBI taxonomy): Eukaryota > Metazoa > Annelida > Polychaeta > Sabellida > Serpulidae > Hydroides > Hydroides elegans. The sequence continues at coordinate 11,756 of LQRL01020126.1, forward strand.
TATCCCAATTAGCAAATAATTCATTAAATAAAAAGATAAATAATCACGCAAAATGTCATCTTTTTACCGTCTCTTGTAACAAGGGGGTCGCAATTATCACTTCCTCGGTTTATTGCTCACCTGATCATTTTCATTATTTTTCGTTTATAATTTTACATTTTCGTGATTGTTATGTCTTTCGATAAATCAATTCTCCTAAAAATGCATTAAAGCATGGTATTTGACTTTTGTATAGGCTTGCACAGGTTGTAAAATCAATGAATTCCAGATTTATATACCTATAAGGTTATAAATATTCAGAAGATCACTGGTTATATGTTATTCAAATATTGATATTCTATCAAAATACAAATTGGTAGTACTTAAAGCAGCAACTACATATAAATAATATGACATAACATATATATCCATAATACAGTATTAAAGTTAAATCAGTACTCAGCTAGATAAACATGCATTGGAAATTACAATAAGCAAATCAGTGCTAAAGACGAAACCAATTAATTTGATTTCAATAAAACGCATTCAAAAACATAGACATTATCATATGGAGTGAACTGATCTGGTATAAAGTTTCCTGATACAATTTATTGAAAATGAAACACAGACAAGCAGTCGTTTATCTAGCTAAAGTTCTAAAAGTCTAGGATTTCGAGCACATGATATAGACTAATACAATTAAACATTTCATTTTATTCATAGTTTAGGATACTTAGAACAGACAAATAAGTCGAGAAACACATGGTATTTATCATTATTAACAAACTAATAAGGTGAGCAATAAACTGAGGTAGCGAAAATTCCGACCCCTTGTTCCAAAAGTTGGCTGAAGTAGGTTATTTTGCGTGGTTATTCATATCTTTGTTTAATGAATGTTTAGGTAAATGGTTTACCTACAAATGTTGTGAAAACCAAAATTATTCTACTTAGTTAACATATAAATATTTATATCAAAACACACAAATACGCGTTTTGTTGAGCAATAAACCAAGGTAATATTCTATGTTGCCGACGGCTCTCTCTCTCTCCGTCGCATGCCGTCGCTTCTCTCTTATTCTTCTCTCTTTTCCTATCTCTATCCCTTGCTCTCAAACTCTATCTCCAAATTGATAAAATTTCTATGGAATCAGGAAGT
>LQRL01020136.1:0-17931 GCA_001703475.1 Hydroides elegans
CTAAGAAGCCGATTCCGGGCTATTTGTATCGGATGTGATTCGAGCAGCAAGTCAGTCTGTCGCTGCATGATCGAGGTATGGGTTGGTTTGCGTGTGTTTTATTTTGGGAGGAGGGGGTTCGGGTTTTGTTGAAAATGAGATTCCAAGCAAAGGTATTTTGCACTTATGATAAAAAATGTAGGAGCGCACAGCGTCACGAATTCAATTATAGCTTGCATTCAAGAGACAAAATATCTTTCTTACTCATTTAATACACTATTTATTTATGTGTTAAATGTCTCAAATTTCTCTCTTCTACAGCGCCCCAGTTAAAAGTATCCGACGACCGTATGAGCGTCACAGGCGAAAAGGGCTACAGCATGATCCGCGCAACGCACGGGGTGTGTCATGGTACTTGGTTCTTTGAGGCCATTCAATGTGTTTAATGTCTCATATCTCTCACTTATCCCTTCTACAGCGCCTCAATTGAAGGTATCCGACGACCGCATGAGCGTGACAGGCGAGAAGGGCTACAGCATGATCCGCGCTACGCATGGCGTGTGTCATGGTACTTGGTACTTTGAGGCCATTTTATGTGTTTAATTGATCCAATCTCTCTCTCTCTCACCCCTTCTACAGCGCCCCAATTGAAGGTATCCGATGACCGTATGAGCGTGACAGGCGAGAAGGGCTACAGTATGATCCGTGCCACGCATGGCGTGTGTCATGGTACTTGGTACTTTGAGGCCATCCTATGTATTTAATTCCTCCAACCTCTTCTCTTCTACAGCACCCCAATTGAAGGTATCCGACGACCGCATGAGCGTGACAGGCGAGAAGGGCTACAGTATGATCCGTGCCACGCATGGTGTATGTCACGGTACTTGGTACTTTGAGGCCATATCATTTGTTTAATTCCTCCAATATCTCTCTTCCCTTCTACAGCACCCCAATTGAAGGTATCCGACGACCGTATGAGCGTGACAGGCGAGAAGGGCTATAGCCTGATTCGCGCTACGCATGGTGTGTGTCATGGTACTTGGTACTTTGAGGCCATTTAATGTGTTTCATTTTTCTAATATCTCTCTTCTCTTCTACAGCGCCCCAATTGAAGGTATCCGACGACCGTATGAGCGTTACAGGCGAGAAAGGATACAGCATGATCCGCGCCACGCATGGTGTGTGTCATGGTACTTGGTACTTTGAGGCCATTTTATGCGTTTAATTGATCCAATCTCTCTCTTTCCTTCTTCAGCGCCCCAATTGAAGGTATCCGACGACCGTATGAGCGTGACAGGCGAGAAGGGCTACAGCATGATTCGCGCAACGCATGGCGTGTGTCATGGTACTTGGTACTTTGAGGCCACTGTCACAGAACTGCCGCCTGATGCCGCTGTGAGGATCGGGTACTCGCAGAAATTAGGTACCAGGCTAGTTTGATGTTTTAAAAATAGATAGGATACTCATAGAAATTAAGTAACGCGTTCAGTTATTATGGTTTATGTTATTTGAGTGCTCGCAGCAGTCAATGACTGGGTTGCGTTTTAAAAGGATTTGGAGGGATTCGATTACTTTCATAATTTTATGCAAGGCTTTGAATGGTTCTAACGATGAATGGGACCATTCGCAGAAGTAATTTGTTGGTGGGCTATAGTTCAGGGCTATTGGGCTACTTGAAGAAAAGAAGTCATAGGATGGTTATAAAGTCGCTGTAAGGATCGGGTACTCGCAGAAATTAGGTACATGTACAAGGCACTATGAAAGTTTTAGAATAAATTAGATACTCATTGATATTCAGTACCGCGTTTAGTAATTTTTCGAAGTAGTGTGAGTGCCCGCAGCAGTCAATGACTGGACTACGTTTAAGTTTTGATTAGGCTACTTTCATCATTAAATGAAATACAAAGCTTTTATTGTTCGATCTATGATTGAGACTTCTCGCAGAAATTAAGTTTTGGGTTAGGATTAGTCAGTTCAGGGTTATTGGGCTACTTGCAGAAAAAAGGTTCCAGTTTCATTTTGATGTTTTAGGGAATAGTTATGGTGTACGTTAGATAATTCGTCTACATATCAAAGATGATTTGGATATTCATAGAAATAAGTTATGTACCAATGTACCAAACATAAGTCATACATAGTGGAAAATGAAATACATAATGAATAAAAAGAAGTAACCTCTCTTTAAAATGATTTGTGCCTATGTGAATGAATTATTTTCTTGTTTCTAAGGCAATCTTCAGGCACCTTGTGGTTACGACAAATTCAGCTACTCGTGGCGTTCTAACAAGGGCACCATGTTTCATCAGAGCAAAGGTGAGAGCATAGATGTAGTCTAGCTGTTATTGATTATATCATAGTGGCAAAATTATGTACAATGTATATCGATGTCACCTCTTTTCAATATGAATCGTTCGTTGCTATGGTAAGAAGTAAGGTATCATACCTCAGCAGGGATGCACATAAGTCTTCGCATTTCGCCAATGGCGAAGGTGAAATCCATTAGGCGAAGGTGAACCGAAACACCTTCGGCAAAATGGCAAAGGTAAAGTTTGGGTCGAATTCATAATCTTGTCAAACAGATATTTTCGTATAAAATTTTCAAAGCGTAGATTTTCGCTCGCGCCTCACGCGCTCGATTGACTGACAATAATTAAGAATTTGATATCGAAATAAATATTTTGAATAGGGATTCATGATGTACTGCATACAAGTACCAGGCGCATGTATCATTTGCTATTGCCAATATTGTTAAAACCAGGGTCACCGGCATAACGGAAATTAGGGAAAAACATGGAATTCCAAAATTCCTTTTTCAAATCAGGGGAAATCAGGAAAAATCAACATTTTTGAGAAATTCAGAGAATTTCATTATGAATTTTCGAAAATAATCAGGAAATTTCGTAACAGCATTTATTTGTTATTTTTATGATTTCTCTAATAAAAAATAGTTCGCGCCTTCGTCGCTCGCATACACGTATAATTTGTTTTAAACGTGGACTGGCGACGTCGGCTCCTGGATATTTACTAAATATAGCTATGGCTTGTTATAAAGTACCAGTTTAAATTGGGCTAGTATTACTCTTGGATCAGGGAAAAAATAGGGAAAATCAGGAAATTCGAAACTGACTGGAGACTGTTAACCTTGTAAAATTTGTAACTGTCTGCTTCTTATATTTAATTCCATGGTTCTTTGTAAATGATGTGTTATTCGTTCACCAAAGACATTTAGCAAACCTAGAACACTCTAGAAATGTATTTGGTGATAGATTTCATTAAGAAATGGTCCCGCCTTAGGATGTAAACATGTAATGCTTGTCACGAGTGAACCAATGATATCTGGTATGGCCATAACACAGTTGGGCGACTAATTTGTAAAGGTAAGTCGCCAGATCGCGACAATCAACAATCGGTTGTGGTCCAGCCCGGAGATAGATATTGGTCAGGTTTAGTAAGTAGTAAAGTAAAAATCTATAAAGGGTAAAACGCGAAGGTGATTTCGTGACCTTCACAAATTAGGCGAAGGTAAACAGTTTGGCGAAGGTGAATCAAAAGTCCTTCGCAAAATTGGCGAAGGTAAAAAAAATCCTTATGTGCAACCCTGCCTCAGTCCATACAGTATGGACATTTTGGTCGAAGGATGACAGCTGGTTGTTGACCGTTTTATAGATCAATCTTGTTTGTAACATCATGGCCAAATTATGTTTAGTCATTCATTGAATAATTTCTTCTAAACGTTTTTTTTTTCATGATTATAGGAAAACACTTCTCTGAAGGCTTCGGGGAAGGAGATACTCTGGGATTCCTGATTCGTTTGCCCTGGCCCTCAGATTACGCCGATCTCACGCCCGGGGTCTACAAGGATAAGGTAGGATGATATTCAAGATAACAGTACACCATGTCTAAGCCGGGCACTATATTGAGACAATACTGTCCGGTTTAGCGAGGTGTACAGTCTTTTTAAGTGTCCTAATGATACATTTTACTGTAATTTTTTTCACGGGCTGAATATGAGTTCTTTATCATGTTTAGCCTGTGTCTCGATCACTTAAACTAGCGAACTATGAAAAAGAAAGACAATCAATTCATATTGAAGGCACTTTTATTCATTCCTCATTGAAACATTAACTAAACATTCTCACTGTGTGTTATACAAATTGCGTAATAAAAAATCTAACAATGAATTAAAATACTGATATAATTTACATCACATGCTTAGAGACAAACACGCCTGTTTAAGTATAATTAACAATTTTAACAGATATGGTTACGAGCGATAGGCCTACGCCATTTGGCGATTATTTTGGTATGATACTTATGCCATGAAAAAAGTTTTATACAATATTGCAATATCGAAAGGTCGTTGGAAACAAAGTTGTTAGACATAGATTGACCGATGATGCTTTTGAGTTATATCGTTATTAGAATTACGCGAAACAAAATGAGGCAATTGTCGACATTCTATTGTGTATGTAGTAACAGTCTGATCTAATATTACGGTTATAGAGAGAAGATGATTGCGGTTTTCATTTTGATACACTGGATATTTAAAGCATATTTATTTCGCTGTATCTTTTGTATTTCCAACTTCCACATGTTTTTCTCATAGTCGACAAAATTCGTAAAATAGTTCAGTTGACTATTTGCTTTACTCAACGAATCTTTTATTTGTGCAAATAACGAAAATTGAATACAATCACATTTGACTTTAACACTTTGGAATAAATTCTAATGAGACATCACAGTTGTGTATTGAATCCATCAAAACTACCAACACATTAGAATTTTTATTTACAATTGAACACCTAACGAAATGAACGATATTTAACTTATCCCATTTAATATTCTATTTCAATTCTATGTTTTTTTACTCGTTCAAGATCGATTCTCGATTTTTTGTTTTAAAATATTGAGCTGCAGTTGTGATATTTAAAAACAGAATTCGGTTGATTGGCATTGCTAAGTTGTATTTGTGTAAACATCTTCTTATGCGGATTTAATCTGCCTGTAATTTTCTTTGACAGATTATGTATGATAGTATGGTTTGGAATATGTATAGTTTTCTCTGTGACCCAAAGTGACCCAAAAAACTAGTCGCGGTGACTCAATTTATCGTTGTGAGGTCTAGATATATTTTTAACAGAGAGCTTAATAGAACGAAGAGGAAGAAAAATACTCTCTTCGGTACATTGTGGGTTTCCTTCGAACAATCATTCTATATAAACACTAAAGCCATTGTTTATAGTAGTTGAGCTTACACATTAAAAACAACTTATTCATACTTTACAAAAAAAAGTTCTTCAAATCTATTTGCGTATTTCTAAATAACGAAAATGCAACGGTAAAGAAGTGTTGAATTGGGTTACAAAATGCTAAGCTAAATAAATATTGAATCTGTAGCACCATTAGATGATTGTGAAAGCAATGTACAATATGAGGGCTGAATACTAAACAACACACCTAAGCAAGAACCATGTATAACGTTTTTTAAATAAATCTTACTCATATTTTGATATAAATTCCCTTTCATCCGAAATCGAGGTACCATAACTTATGTATTCCACCTCTTCTAACTGTTGTGACAACCTCATTTTATTCGAATTTGAGCATATATAAAATCCATTAAAGGGGAAAAGAGCGATCGAAACTTGCAACTAATCAAGACATAACACAAATAGTGAGTAATTAAACTTTTTTTATTGATAATGCATGCTAAACAGTGAACTCAAGAATCAGCTTTTGAATAATAATTATTCATTTTTTGGATATGCTCGGAAGGGTACCTTTAGGGTATACTTGCACAAGTAATCGGATGTTCGCATATGTTTAGACCATCTTTTAAGATTATATCTTAAAACCAAAATTTTCATTTACCATTCAGTTTTCAACCTTACAGTTATAATATTTCATACAGCATGAATAATTAAATTGTTTAAACAGTTGTAGCTGAGAAATCCATATTGAACTTAATAGAAGACCCCGAACTGGATCTTCTGAGATGGTCCCTCAGGCTATCCTGACTAGGCGTGATGGTCCCCGTATCATCCCCCCTATGTGAAACACCTGGCGTGGTCGCATTATAATCAAAATCAAACGTATCTGTATCCGTCTCATTCCTGTGCTCATCATAATTACCATTTATACACTCATTCACATTTTGATGTCGTTTCATAGACGAGTCACCGCCTTCTCGGTTCAAATTCACAACGAGACCACTTGTGTTTTCATTACGACGATGTTCATTATAGGAACCATTGCGCGAGGAGTTGTTATCCAAAATAAATGCGGATGTGGTGTTGCCATTGTTTTCTTCCTGCGCATGCGCAGATTCAGCAGGTGCGTCGGTGGCGGCGGCCTTTTTGAAAGACTGCGTGCGGTTCATAAACTCAGGTGGCATGACCCGTTGTCGGATGTTTCGATTTGAGTGCGAAGTGTTTCGAATACTTCCACTACCTTGAGGGGTAATGAGACTGTCAGGTGTTATTGGGCTGGTACCGAAAGAGGCTCGGGTGTTTTCGTTTTTATGGGGTGTTCGGGTGTTTCCGCCACTAACGAATGGTGTTCGGGTGTTTTCGTAAGGGGTGATACTGGATTGACTTCGCTGGATGTAGGTTTTTGGAGGAACCAGCGGTGGATCTTCAGATGATTCAAAGTTCGGTTTCCCTGTTGAGTATAAAATATAACAGTTAAATAACGTTGAATACTTTGACTGTTGTGATATAAGCGTTCTTTTTATTCTTTTATATTAGTAAAATACAAAACAAATGCGTATGCAATTTCAAAAACAATATTTTCATGAATCTTAGTAATTTTGTACATACATCCTCTGTAAATAGCCATGCATACGTTTTATACGGTTTATGCCAATTACGGCATGCATAAGTAATTTGCTTATTTCGATAAGACTTTCTTAAATATCCTAAGCATGCTTACGCAGAGAAAACGATCGCGAGGCATTGGAGTCCGTTATTGTCGGATCATGCCGTGCGATGCCATATACGGGCGCATGGAAACCAGTATAAGCCCCCGTCGCGTGTACGGGTGCATAATGACTATGATCTGAAATGCTTCTCTGGTAGGGTGACTGGAAGGTTGAGCTATGCTGGTTGTCAGGAGGTTGGTAGGTTGGCAGGTGGTGAACAGGTGGCGGTGAGTGGTACTTTGCATGCTCTACGTCATGCACGGTTTTAGTAGTGCTAGGATTGGTGAAAAATCCCGACAGTCTGAAAATAAATAGTATGCAATGTACATACACAAAATGCAACAATATGCAGTCCAGATGGTTATTACAAACGTATTCATGCTCAACACACATAGATGTTGCTTGATAAGTAAATGTAAAAGGGAGGCCAAACTTTTCTTTAAAAGCAAACGCAATAGAATATTATATTTAAAAAAAACATTATGAATTAGTCATTATTTTACCAAGTAGGTCAGTGAAACTGACTAAGCTCTCCGCATAAAACAAAATGAGAAAAGTAATCTGGAAAATGCACTGTTCAATGACCAGAAGTGTTGTCAAACTCACCGAAGGTGAGCATTAACTCGACATACACAATGCACCCCTCAGATCACTAGCTTTCTTTCATATGGTCATTCCAAATCCTCACGGTCGGTAACAGACGGACAGACGAACATCGTTTAAACGCTCCAAAATTGTCTTGAACATAGAAAAAACCTTGTATAAACATGAAAAAAAAAAGGAAATTGAAAGAGAATGGACAAGGTGGAATGTTATAATAATATTCCATATCACAAGATACAGTTGTAGTCTTCCATATAAATATAGATTCTTATGCCTAGTTTATACATTTCTTAAAGCGAGTCGATAAGATTGCATATATCAGCTAATTAGTCCTTCACGGCTACCCTTGGCATTTGTGGAGATTACTGGTGACACATCTTCACGTATAAGACACATTGACCTTTTTGTTGTTGGTGACAACTCGAGAGAAAATCTGCTCTCTATCGACGGATTGGTATTAGATACTTGAGCCAGGATGAGTTTTCACAAGTGTATTGTTCAGGACTCGAAGATGTACATCATGAGTGTAATAAGTTATAGTAAAAATATACTTTTTGCAATATGGTGTTTCTACAGTTGCTTGGAATTTCCAAGTATAAATCTATTATCATTAGTGCTAAGTTACAAAATATTTCGTCAAACAGTCAAACAATATGAATATATAGACCCGAGAAAGGAAGCGAATTCTCTAAACCTGCTCTGCAAATTTGGTAATCCAACTGCAGTATAAAATCAATGCAATAGCTTCAAAGCGTAATAGATTTACATATGACATCTTTACAATACTGTATGTACCACACGTTTCACAAGCCACGAGTTCGAACCCTTGACCCTACACTTATCGAGCCACATGTCGACCCATCTTCACCAAAGTACGTGTTTGTGTTGCGGACGATACAAGATGTGATATGAGATATAATTATGAGACTGCAACAAACGACGACACATATTGGAATGTATCGACTATTTACGTTGCACTTCAGTCAATATCACTAATTACCATTGATAGAAATATCATAAAACAATGCGACCGCTCGACAAATTAGTATGGGCTGTAAATATCGATGACAAGGAGACTGGTATAAGATACAACAAACATAACAGTGGGTCAATTGCATCAGTGTTAATACAACTACACTTAGTTTGAAGTTGTTATTAAAAAGGATTCAGTCTAAGTCAAAAGTCATGCCCTATATGAACCATGCCTATGAAATAGACAAACGTCATGATTATGTACGCGTTGCATGCTTGTACTCATTAAAGTAGATTTCATAAACACGTCGGGCCTAGAATTCGTATGGCGTAACACACTTTCAAAGTATAATTTCGTTCTATATATGGATATTTACGCGTAACAAAAAGTCATATACTTACTTTGGGGGCGATATCTTTCTGTTGGGCGCAGCCTGATATGCAGGTTTGATTATCACTTCCTTGGCATGATACAGCCCTGTACTCGCAACATCATCACCTCCTTTCCCCTTCCATTCCGCCGCCTTTTCCGTCGAAACACCTTCGGCCAAAGTCGGGGTTTCGCCTTCGGCCATTTCCGCCGATGACGTCACTTCCGGTTTCGTTTCCGACGAATCCGAAGCGTTTGAAAGCGTCAAACCGAGCGGATTGGGCGTATAGAAATCATAACTGCCATCTTTGTTGGTAAACGTGGCCTCAGCAGCAGTGGTCTCGTGTTGACACGAGGAAAAGCGAGAGTTTGTTGTTTTTGTGTCACGTGATCTCGCCGTAGCAGACGACAGGCGACCGTTGTTGTCATGGTGATAAGATTTGGGACGCGTTGTAGATGCGGTTGACTTTTTAGGGGAGTCAGCGCCGAAGCTGTCAAAATCGGTTGTGACCAGGTATTTGCTAACGTCAAAGGCAGCACTCGGTAGTGACGTACTCATGATATCCCTTTCCGATTTCTTACTGCCTTTTGGTTTAGGAATATCCATTTCCAAATCACTTGATTTGCGATTAAAACTCGTCTCCTTTTTGTGCGGTTCATTATCGGATTCATCCAAAGGTTTATAAGACAACCCGGTGGCTCTGCTAAAGTCACTGAAAGAACGTGTAGCTTGTGAAGGATTTATGAGATATTTCTCATATTTGAAAGAAGCAGAACTTGGATTCTTATCCAGGTTCTCAGAGCTCCTTTGACTAGAGGACCATTTGGATGACGACAGAGAGGACGTAGCACCGTATTTGCGTACTTCCGCGTGACGTGGTCGCCATGACGACGTCGAAGTGGTTTTTGGAGGCGATGTGGATTTTGGAGTCGAATCACTTTCGCTCGAATCGTTCGTTTTTAGCGATGACGAAAATCTTGATCGCCACGATGAAGAAGCTGGTTGTGACGTCATTTGGTCTTGTGGTGACGTCATTTGTGACATGGATGGGTTGGTTGATGTCACTGTTTTGTCAAGCATGAATGACGGCGTTTGTTTATTGTGATCGAATGATTTATTGGTTATCAGCGAAACGCTCTGATTGGATACATGCGTTTCTTTACTATCGGACACACCCGCCGCGTTCGGATCCTTGCCAGGCGTATCCAATAGCGACGATTTGAAACCAGGTGACCCGGACTCATAACCGGAAGGCGTATCCTGACTCGATTGCTGGCGTTCTTTCCATGGCAACGGACTTTCGAACGCGACACTAGCTCCATCTGGGACATCGCCCTGTTTTTTAGCAGACGACATATTGTCGCGCCAGCTACGTAGGCTTTGGGCGTGCTTGAGAGGCGTTGAATTAGAAGGTGGGTCTGCGTCGTTAGTGCTTTCGGGATTGAATGATACGGGCCGACGCGAGCCATTCGGGGTTTTGTCATCACGCAATTTCAAGTCGATGGTTGTGTTTTGGGACAGAGGTTTCTCTCGTTTGATTCCGAACCCGTAGTTGTCTACGAACGATGGCGGTGGGGACGAATCCTTATAGTTCGGCGCTGACGAGTTCTGATTGTTCACATGATCCATATTCGCTGAAAGCTTAGCACCGCTTGATAATCTATCCACATTTCGACTCGTCTTATATTGTGCATTTTCATTAGTCGATGAGAGCCGACCGGTTTCATTGGCCAAGGAATACCTATTCTTCTCATTGGCTGTTGAGGCGGCGTCCATCTTAGTTGAGGTCACGTGATTATCCCGCTCTTTTTCCCGCTCTAATTCAGCCTCGTTTTCCTCTCGAACGCCGCTTCCGTTGAGCAGCCGATTTTGGTTCGTTGCCTGCTTACGTCCGATGCCGCCCTTGCCCATCGAGCGTCGGGCTTTCTGGCGGTTCTTAGGTGGAGGAGCTCGGCGATACTGAAATGAGATGAAAAGAGAAATACATTGAGTCGCAGAGATGAACAATTTTTAATTGAATTAATGATGGAAGGGAGTATTTCGGGTCCGATTGATTCGCTTAATGTAGGCCTACAGCAATTTCTTATTTTAACCGCCCTTATCGGTGTATAGCTCTCCAACCATTCTAAATCTGTGTTTGATAAAACAGATATATTTTTTTCTCATCACTGAACCGATTTTATTTGTGTAATATTTAGACCTTTTTCGATATTTAATTCGATCGATCGGTAGATATTGATTCTTACATTCTTGAGGATTTCCTGTTGTCGTGGCACGGCCAGAGAGAATTCGTCGTCCTCGGAATCCATCGTGTGGATACCCTCATCCTCCGTCAGTCTGAAACAGGCGCAAAACAATATATGGATAAGCATTTGAGTTTCAAAAAATGAAACTGAACGCTGAGCATGTTTCAAATTAGCCTATAATTAAGGTAAACTTATTGAGTATTGTTAACAAACTTGAGGCTGTATTGTGCTTTAAATGTGATAGCGATGTGGGTTGGAATTGATTAAAAAAATATATATATAGTTGATTACTCCGGGAAAGCAACAGTCATGGTCAATAGCTTCCTATCCCCTCTATATGTCAAGAAGATTTTCTCGCTTATATAAAATGAATAATGAAGGATGCTTTCGAGACTCGGCTCAACTTCAACAGTTTTACCTGTTGTTTTCCAAGGTGATTTGCTCAGGAGGAAAATTGCTCATTGATTATTCATGACATGACGAGTTCGTTTCTTCTTTACGAGATTTATAACTCATGGGAAAGAAGGTCTAACAAAGGTTTTCTGGAGAAATATTTTATATAGGCCAACACAGTTAAATTAAGTTTAACGTGTTAGCTTATTAGGTCTTGATTACCTTTTGTGTTTTATTATTGGGGGGAGGGGGTATTCGAACAAAATTGTTATATCATCGACATTGCTATCGGTATCTGTTGGGGATGGCACCTTATTTCGTAGAATTTCATTGATATTTCAGCCCGTTTTCGCGACAGGTTGAACTTTGATAAATATAATGTTTTACGGCAAGTTAAATCAAAATTTGATACGCTTTTTCGATTTCAAGAGGTATATTTCCTAAATGTTTATATTTTCATGAGACGGGATAACGATTGTTTATTGTTATACACAGAAGGGTTTTTCATACTTAGAAAAACTTGTTTGTATATGATGGTCGTGTTACTTGTATATTTAACTTACATGGGTGTGTTAAAAATAAATTTTGAAGTGGTATCTGAAGATGGGGTTCATTTTCCGTTTTGATAAAGTGACTGAATTCGGCTTCATGTTATTTGTAGTAGAGTCTAATTGTTCACTTGTTTTATACCACTTTTGTTCTTGAAAGCTTATTTACGAACATAATGTTACCAGAAGTGATTGACAACAAATGATTAATGTTTCATTTGTAGGTTAATGTATTAACTTAATTCCAACCTTCCATAGAAATAGTAAATGATTTAGTAAAGTAATGCTTAAAATGGGACCCATGCAAGGTATTTTTCATCACGCATTTTATGATTGGCTTTTGTATTATTTATAGCCAGTCTAGGGTTTAAGTGCACGTTTGATTAAATACTTTAGTAATATGTAGCTGAATATTTTGCAAACCTCTATTTCATGTAAATAAATTTGACATAGAAATATCTTTACCGGTAATATATGATCATACTAATATTAAGTTAATCTAAATGTAAGAATATAAACATATATTATAATAATTTCGAAAAGTTCATAAAAACGCATGCCTTTGTGATTAACGATGTGAGAACAAGTCAAATAGCTCTTCACAAGTTGATTAAAAGGCTTCATATACATGTACTTCTATTGAATAGTGCTCAATCTTAAGAAGTGGACTTCTTGCTTTTGTATTCATGTTTTGAAGCACGCTAACAACCAATAAACAAACTCATCACTCCTTGACAACCCGTCATCATCCCTTGTCGTCACCATGGGAGTTTAGTTGTCATGCGTGATTGACAGGTTATTATTTGGATGCGGGCGACAATGGTGTAAATGATCATGTGTGAATGTCACCGATAATAATGTATCGCGCTAGGGATGAGGTGAAAAAAATCAGAAAATATAAATGATGCTGTCAATTTTGGACGTTGTTTTCGTGTTTTTTCTTTCTTCAAAATTTGAAAATGTCAAGTCGTGATTTTACACACTTAGGGAACAGCAGAAATAAAATGAAGAAGGAATCTCTACTCAGATTCTTTTCTAATAAATCAATATCAAATATTAGATAATATCATGACAAAAAAAAATATTTCTAATTATCGTTTACTTTCCATGGCCAGGTTATTCCATAAGCAAAAGCATATGACGTAATTGAGTGAAAACTGAGAAGTTAAACTCCGTAGCAAATACAAAAACCATTTTGGTTCGATGATTTAACAAATATTGTCTTTCCACACCTCCTTAATGGTCATCAGGGAGCTGGTCAATTTACTTTTCTTTTATCTTATTACACCTTAAGTATAGGGGCCATTTTGAAAAAGAAAAGACACATGTCTTTATAAACCAGAGTTGACCGCAAAGATTATTTAAAGTCGTTAAACACTTGATGTGAAGGATTTAGCCTTTTGGGGTCAAAAGACCTTTTGGTGCCAAATGTGGTCAATCTCAGATTGAACTCGATCTTTTTAGCCACGGCTTGCGAAGCAAACCGGGGTTTGTCCCACCACTTGGTCGTTATTAATTTAAACATATATAAATATATTTATTTGGTTGTTTAGTTCGTTAACTTTTTCTAGAAAATGCTACTCCTCTAAAAGTTGTGGGCCGATTTTAATGAAACTTGGTTCAAAATAATCCTTGACAGCTCGGGTATTTCAGTTGTGCTTTATAAGCATCTATTGCTTATATAAGCAAAGTTATGACTGCTTATATCTTACATTTAAATAGTACATGTTTCACTATTCATCAATTATGATGCGGCGATGTGATTATGACGTCATAATCGAAGTTGCTCTGCTGTGTAATAATTATATGGACAGATTTTACACACCATTCTATTGCGTCCCAATATATCATATACTTTCGCTGTGGATTAGACAGCCCTTCACATGAAATCTTTTTTTTCTGAATCGGTATATGTCACACGTTAGTATATATATAGAAGAACATTTCTCGCTTTAAAAGAATGAGTTGTTCTACGAAAATAACATAATTAAAAAAAAATACACTTTGAAATGTACTACAACATGTATATTAAACATTTCAAGGCCCCCACCTATTGGTTTGGGGCCTTCAGTTTTGGAGTATCCGTCCGTCCGTCATCTTTTTTGGAAACTCAATTCTCGAGAACGGATTGGCATATGGACTCAATGTTGGCTTCTTATGAATTCTCTGGACCTATATATGTGCCTTTTGATATTTTCGCGAAAATTAATTTGTATTGTTCATTCGATATCTCGAGAACGGTTAGGCCTAGAGAGTAGAGACTCGATGTTTGACTCACATTGAAGCGCTTTACCTGTAGATGTGTCTTTTGACATTTTCAAATGAATATGATCATTCTCTTATTTTTAGCGTTTCAGGCGATGTCTGATAACTAACAGGCTTAGATAATCTATCTGGGGCACAGAATGAAGCCCTTAACCTGTAGATTGGTTTTTTGATATGATCAACTTCCGATCGTGCATACGGAAAAATAACCGATTTTTGTTTACCTTTCAGGCCATATCTTGAGAACGAATGGGCCTAAAGACTCGATGTTGGGCTAAAAATGAGGCGCTTGACCTGAAGATATTTTTTGATATTTTCGAACGAATAATATCACTTTCCTGCCGCGCATGCGGAATAAAAAAAACAGCCATTAACATTTCAGGCCATATCTTGAGAACGAATCGGCCGAATATTGTAACGACTCGTAATATATGTGTCCATGTTGCAGCAGCTCGCATGCAATTGGAAAGTAATCCATGCTGAAAAATGTCGTGTACTGAATGCCAAAATGTCAAACGCCTCACTTCAAACGTTTATCCCTTAAGTCGCCATCGTCCAATATAAGCCAGATATTACTCTCATGAATTATTGCATTATAAGTTATTTTTTTCGTCTCTGAACTTAAGCAAGATGTGGCACACTGTCCTTGGACAGTCTTGTTAACTGTTTGAGAGAAAAAAAACCCTGATAATAATTCAAATTGTTCATCGCCGAAATAGTAGTTCCGTTCCCAGTTGAAGAATCATTATATAACAAATAACTATTTGCAATACCAAAGGCAAAACTGTCAGATCAAATCCCTTTGTGCCCGTTGTAATGACGGAAACTGTTGGTCATTTGATAAACGGTTTGATTATTTATTCATAAGGCAAAGAAATGCTTCGCTTTTGCATTTTCATATTATAACGGTCTAAGTTAAAATTAAGTACACATATTAGGATTTGTAATCGGTCGTGATACACTGTATATACCTGGATCGGCTCGGAAACTGATATATATTTTTATCGAAACGAATCAACGAATATTTTAGCCCACTGGATCATATCATTTACATTCTTGCTTAGGTCAACAAGTCGATTTTTTCTGGAAAAGGCAATTTCTGTCCAATGTAGGCGGGGCACAATTACACGTTTCTGCTTCATTTGTTAAATCGCAATTAATGTACAATGCCAAATATATTGAGCTTAACTAAGTAATTTGTACTCAGATTCTGGCAGAGGGCAAATCTATAGGAAGTAAGGAACTAGACCATCAGATATGGATCCTTTCCAAGATAAACGATCAATCTTTGATCGTTATTATGTTATCTACTATAGAACTATAATAGCCATATATCGCCTCCGAGATCGGCCTCTGGTATAAAGCCAATAAAGGTTTTATTTTTTTTGTCGGATCGGAAGGCTTTATTAAGAGATTTGAATAGTTGCCTAATCATATGTGAAAATATGACACCGAATAATTTACAGCTCCATGTTTGTGAAATGAATAAGTTTTAGGAAAAAGTTAGAAAGAATAAGTACTGAGTTGTGTGTTGGAATGGTTTGTTCGTTTTACCCCCAGGCAAAAATGTGTTTCAAAAGAAGCGTTTATTCTGGAGATCGTTCTTACGTCAACTAAATTATGCTATGTCAACTTGTTTAAAGATCGCATTTGCACATTTAATAAAAATGGGTTAAAAGTGATTTCGATGCATTAAGATTTGATTGTATGATGTTTTGATTACAAAAGAATATATCTACCATGTATACCGTTATATCTTCATTGGATGTTATTTTATTATTCTCGACATTGACTGCTGCCATTGACTCATTTTTTTTTAATTTTTAAAAATGTACAAGTTACTCTACTTTTTTTTTTCAGATTTGGCCTATTCGTTAGATTGTACAGTTACTTTTCTTGAAACTCTACGGTAAAACTTGTTGTTATATTCTATATCCATAAAACTGAGAATAACACGGTATTTAGACACCCATCCGAATCAAGCTCATCAAAATCGCCATTTATAAACAATGAATGAATCTAAACGAATTTCGCTGCACACCACTTTATGATCAGTCCCTCCCCCTTAAATGACCCAATCCCCAAAAGGTTCCCTTCTCCACCCCATTCAAAACCACTTACTTGCTTCCGGAACTGAGACTAATCGATCGATCCGACTCCTGACTCTTACTCAGCGGCGGCAAACGATACTCCATCGACCCAATCGATCCCACACCATCTTCCTCGATCACGTGGTCAGGTGATGACGTCATAAAAGCTGCGTCACATCCGGTGATGACGTCATGTGATGATGTGGTGACGTCACCGTTTGTTGTTGTTGAGGGAGAAACTGGGTCATTGGCGGGAAAGCCGGTGAATTCGGAGGAGTAGGTTGCTGGGTCTTCGTCAGTGCTCGGTTTCTTTCGGGGGTTGCCCTGTGAGGGGATCGAACAAGTAGAGTTATTGGTTATAAGCGTAAAATTGGTATTTAGTTTTAAACGTTAAAGCTGCGTCACATCCATTGACGTCATGTAGTGCTGTGGTGACGTCTCCATTTGTTGTTGCTATGGGGGAAATGGGGTCATTGGCAGGAAAGCCGGTGAATTCCGAGGAGTAGGTTGCTGGGTCTACGTCGGAATTGCTTTCTTTCGGGGGTTGCCCTGTGAGGAAAATGAAAACATGATTCATTGGAATCGTACATGGTAAAAAGCTTCTATTAGGGGCAAGCGTGATTGAGGATGGCAATACTTAAAATGGTATATTTTCACTAAAAACGGAAGAACAAGTGTAAACAGAATGTCTGTATGGATTCTTATAGCAAAACAATAACCATGTAACTAAAATGTTTTGAATTTAGAATATTGAGGTAAATGAACCCGTTATTTTTAGAACAAAATCATATTGAATCACATGGCTTCATATTCAAGTTCGAATATTTCGGAAGAAACATGAAAGTTGGATAAAATTGAAATTCAATGATGACCTTAGACTGGCCAAAAAGAGACAGGCGACAACTAATTGAAGTCTCGGTTTTGTTATTTGCCAGTCCCATATTAAATAGGCTTTTGTTGTTATTTGAACATGATTGAATTTAAATCGCAAACAAATTGCAATATATTATTTTAAGTGGTGAAATATGAAACCTAAGACAAAGATCTTGTTTTTATTAAAGAATGTAATTATGTAATTAAAAGTGAAATTTGCATAAAAAGGAGGCCCCTTAATGAATATATTTGGATGAATAATAAATAAACAAATCTTAACTGGTTGATAGATAATTTGATGAATAATACAGATAATAAGACTAAGGCGCCTTTCTATTAATTAGGTTGCGAGTCAAGATCATGCAATTAAACTTTGGATATCCAGGGAAGAATAAATAAGAAGTTAGATTTAATTTGTTCGCTCTAGATGGTACCTCAGCTTACAGTTTCAACGTTAAATTCAATGTTAAAATCTATCTTGGTATAAGGCCTAGTTTGGTTTTGAAATGTAAACATCACAATAACATGTACATAGAGTAAGCTAATATTAAATTTAGAATTATATAAACGTCCCCCCCCTCCCCCCAAAGATTAATGTCAGGTCAACCACTCTCTAATTGTGTGCAATTTATTAGCTCGAGGCATTGACAATGAATAAAGACAGTTACGTTT
>LQRL01020138.1:0-14960 GCA_001703475.1 Hydroides elegans
CCTCGTGGCAATGGCCGTGGCAGCCAATGACACGTGTTTTCGGCAAAAACCCCAAAAACTGACTGTTTAAGGGGAATTTCCTCACCAAATCTCTTGCGTGTTTGGACAGCCTGAGTCTAGCACAGGGAGAAGTGATGTTGAGCTAATTTTATTATTAGGAAAGCTCTATTGACCTAGGTAATACACCGACCCATTGCCTCCACAGAATTGGTGTAGCCCAGAGACAAATTTACCCTTTAATGTGACCCAAATTAATAGCAAAACATTAAATATAACAATAATCTGCTTGGTTAGCGGGTAGAGGAGCCCAGACTATGGCCCGGTACTTGATTCCAATCCCCAGACTTGTTACACTTAACAAACTACTAAATGAGCAACATTTAGCTATCAAACGTATCAAACTTTTTACTAATGTATGTTCTACATACCATTTATGACCTGAATATCCTGTTCTATGCCATAAATCCAATAAAACACACTTTTTCAAAAATCCAACAAAATCACGTCTGCTGCTTTGTGTTTCGCGAAAAGCAAAGGAAGATTTCCGGTGAGGCTAGCTGCACACCAGGTGGGACGCTGGTGCTCGAGATTATCCCGGGATTAGCCCGCTACCTACATGTTTTTTTAGTTTGGTCTTTTGATTATCTAATAGATATCAAAATCTTCGCGAAAAGGTCCTTCATCCAAGGATAAAGCACGATACTTGGGAGGATTTCTTAGTAGAATATCATAAGACTTTAGTATAAACTAATATAATCAAAACTATTGATAGTGAATAAAGAAAATAAAGAAAATTAATTAAAAAAATAAATATCTAAACAAATTACATATAATTATTGTAGATATATTTTTTTAATTGTTTAAAGAGTATTTAGAAAATTCTGTCGGGCGCGGTCCTAACGTTTCATTCAGCTAAGCGTTTTTTGTTCATTTTTATAGTATTTCGTTAATGCTTTTAGGAGTTTAGGGTTTATGCATTTATCGATTATCCATTTAGCGTTTAAGGAAATGATTTTTTTTTTGCTTTCGTGAATTCATGTTATAACCATGGACTTTACATCTGATAAATGGTTTTGTGTACCATTTGACTTATCAAATATATGTCACACAACTTACAAGGCGCTCATCCTGATAAAGACCCTCACAATACAGGCCACCGTAACATCTTTCGATTCCCTATTTTTTAAAAAAAAACTTTGAAAACACAATTTTAAAGAGTTATATTTATTGCTAAACAATAATAAATATGTCGAAAGCATGTTTTTTTTACATTTTTATATAAAATGGTATCGATAAAAAATGGAATGAAAGAGTAATCGCTTTTTTCCCCATAATAGTTTAATCAGGAACCTAATAGTTGTATATATTTTGTAACAAAGTGTTTTTCTCAGTATACATAAAACTTTATTGAATTGTAGCCTATTATGACATGGCTTTAGAAGCGCGATAGAAAAGACCAAATTTATATACATATTTTACCCGTATAACCCATGTATGTGTATACTTAATGTGAAAAGAAAATTTAAAAAATCCAAAAACAAAAACAAATACATTTTTACCTTCTCGATTGGTGCATCACAAAGCTTCCATCCGTTTTCGACAAGACCGGCTGCCCAGTCGTCGCAAAGGTTTTGACACGTGTTCTGTCCTGCCGTAGGCTCTAGGCAAACATCCGGGCTAACCTACAGAAATAAGTACATGTATAATAGCAAATAGGCTGGTTGGCTCATGCGGACCGAATAAAATGACGGTTGGTTTATGTCTATCGACACGTGATGTTAACGTGATATAAACAAGTTGTTTATATCAAAAAGGTTTATATCAAATAGGTTTAGAATAAAATATGTAGACCTCGTCTGAGTAAACATTTGCTAATCATTAAACTTAACATTGGTATAACTACTTTGGCCTCAAGGAAAGGTTGTCTTGTATTGGCTAGTTTATATGTTATGAACACTTCCATGTGGGTCCAATTTAAGTCGTTAAGTGATATCTAAAAGCCCACTCTTACGGCCGACAATTGTCTAAAAATGCTGTGCTTGTTTCATAGCATATGAATACTTTCATTTGAGTCTTAATTAGGAAGTCCTCCTTATGTCACACTCCAAAGAGTCTTCTCACGTATAACCACCCATAACAGATTGGTGAGTCGCATAATTACCTGGTAAGTTTCGAGATTTAATGGAATGGGCGATGCCTCTCCAATCTGACCAGGCGCTTGCTCCTCAACAAAGAATCCACATTGACAACTGTAAATGAGACGAAGATGATAAAGAAAACGAAAAGAAAAGCTATGAAAAAAATGTAGGAAGATATCTAAGTTTAAACTGATTCATGAACAATTATTTTATTCATATCTAATTGTTAGCATATGATACCGTCGGTTGGAGCGATTAACTAGTTAAATGTCTAAAAGCTTCGTGTGGTGTTTGAGATTAGAGTCAGATATCTATAAAGAACTCCTCGCTCACTTCCCCTGATTATTTTTAAAATTGCTTTGTAACATGCTTGTCGGCGAAACACTCTTTTTTCGATTACTATTATTTTTTTGTAAATGGAAATTGTAAATAATAATAACATTTAATTAACCTTTTTTATCTAACTTACTCGTATGTTGCTGTTTGCGCCACCGAGTATTGGCCTAAGGCCGCGAGGAAAAGGATTGTAACCATTCTGTCTCAATATCTAAAATAGCTTAAATAAGTTGAATCATTCAGACACGTATGGGTTCGGACAAACGGATTAAACCAGCCATCAAGCCAATTTTCTAACCATTTTAGCTCGTGATGACATTTTACTTTTCAATAATGTATTCTGTTTGTAATGGAACGACTTACAGACAGTGATTCAATGCAGAATTGATTATTAACTTAAATAGCTTTTTTTTCGTAAAATTACATAACATTATGTACTATTTTTATATTTCTTATCCGATATATAATAGTTTTTAAAGCATGCATCGAGGACAAGTTTTGTTTTCCAATTTGCTATTACAAACTTAATGTATGAGAAATCATTGTGTCCTTTTGACTGCGAGAAAGTATAACACATCTTGATGCTTGATGATTAACAACTCAAACGAATCTTTCTATTAATGACTTGTTTTGTCACCTGACATATTTACAGGGTAACATGTCTTTAGATAGACGTAATAATGACGAACAATAAACGTTGTATTAATGAAGATGTAAATAGAACATTATCTTTACGTCACACTATGTGAGGACTTTGTATTCTGGTCAGGACTTAGTTCGACCCAGGGATGGCCCAGGGACGGCGTTCGAGAATAACGATCGGCAAACGTTCAGGTGGGCAAAGCATACCCACTCGGCAAAGGTTGGTCCTATTCCCGTCCGTCTGACGTCATTTACGCACGTCCTTTCTTGGTCCTTGATTGAGCCCAGGTGAAAGCCTGCCGGACGTAATTTTTCAGACGTCGTTTCGCCGTCAATATCTGACACCGAGAGGACGTTCAGTAAAAGACGTCCGCTAAGTCCTAAAATGCGACGTCCTAAAGTGGTCCGCATTTCGTCATGTATGAATGTTTTTGGGACGTCATTTTTCGGACGTTTTTTAAATTGCCCACCCATTTTTGTTTAAAAATCTAAAATATATTTCTTATAAATATCATTTATACACAATTTTGGCGAAAATGATAGATATTCAACTGAACTATATTATTCCTATCCGAAAGCGACTATTATCAAACTAAAAATTGTCCAAAATCAAAATTTGCATTTTTTCGAGGGGTATTCGCAATGCTATTTGACAGTAAGTTTAATTCGTAAGTTGATCCTTAAATGGGGTCCTTGTAACGTCGAATCACGTCACGACCAGAATATAATGTCCTTACAACGTCATATTGCGACGTGAAGGTCACGTCATATTTATAACGTTACAAGGACGACTTTAATAACACGTCGCGACAACGTCTAATTAGCGACGTTATACGGACATGTTAATTAGTCACGTCATAAAAACACGTCGTAAACCTGTCATTTAAAGGCAATAATGGGACGTCTCATATTTTACATCGTAGCGACGTCCTATTTGCGTCGCGGACGTCGGGACGTAAAACTACGTGATCAGGACGTTCTAAGGAAGTTGCTTGCCGAGTGGGTAGGACCCACCAATAGGTTAGCTACGTAAGGAGGGCCTCTAGATGACGTGACTTGACCGAGTACACCTCATTTCAAAGCATGAATCAGATACAAATTTGACTATAACATGTACGTGGTCAGAGATTGCATCATATCGTAAGTAGCACGTTGTTTATCATATAGCTCAATTTACTTATGTGTAGTCCAAATTTTCTTTACTTACCAAATCCCAAATGATGTAAACAACAGATTGAAATTTCTTGACGTGCAAGCACAAAGACTGCCTATTTATAGACAGCATAAGTGGTCCTATTTTGAATAATCTCAATATCTGACCTCAACAACTATGCCCTGCAGGGTTAAGGTCATGGTTAAAGCTGGTTAACTGCTGTATGTTTCACATAAGAGCTAGAGTATCTACGAAATAATCGAGGGGTTTTGTATATTAACTGTTTTTGACCAACTCAAAACAGTTTTTGCATTGATCGTTGAATTGGGTAATAAGACTCATTATTCTTAAAAAGTCATAAAACATCTAGTCAAACTTTATTACATTTAAGTCTATAGAATGCAGCATTTCTTCATTTATATCAAAATTGTCAATCTTATAGAAAATGAATGTACCTTTTGGAGTCAATTTTCTTAATACACCAAATATCAATATAATTACTCTTATGCAGGTAACTCTTTCCTTTCTTTAACTCTTTTCTATCAAGGACGATGCCAAGGATTTTGAAGGCCTTCTCCCGTACGTGTACATGTATGTACTGGACTGTCAAATCTTCACAATTGACGTTTAAAAGATATTTATGACTAGTTCTACTGATCAAACTAATTAAATTGTAACGTGTTTTGTATCAGATTTTGTGTTTTCCTGTTTTAATGCGTTAACAAATAAGTGTGCATGGGTATCACATTTGCTTTTATTGTGGTAAACCTGCAAAATATAATCTACTTTCCACGCAAATACAATATCCTTTATAAAAAAGGTGTTTCAAATATCTACGCTTTAAAACGTGTTTCATGTATTTCAAACGCTGGATCTACGTTTTCGTTTAGGCGGTGATGCTCCAAATACTATTTTGACGTTCATTATCAATAATTCGTATATTCTTCGTGACTTGTCAAATCTAATAACCGCAAGTTCAAATAATTTGTCCTTGCCATCCCAAATACGTCAAAGTACCTACATTCATGCGACGTCGATCAACGTCAGAAAATACGAATCAGGGTAGATAGATCCTATCCCGAATTGCACAAAACCTCAAAATGAGCTCATGTTGGCCTAATAATTACTCATGTGAGCTAAGCATGGGGTCATGGTGAGGTTGTGTGCAATCGGGGTCGGATCTATCTACCCTAACTCGTATTTTCTGACGTTGATCGACGTCGATATAATGCTATGCTTGCTCCACCAGTTCCGTCATGCGGATGTCAAAGCTACTGAAACACCACAATCGACAAACAGTCGGATGGGTCAAAATACGATAAGAGGTTTTTGCAAGGGGACACAGACAATAACCTCATAGAGTGAGCGTTCGATTAGACGATGACGGTAACAACTACGTGGTTCTGCAATTTAGCAATGAATATATAATTATTATTAAGATCCATTAGCAAATTAACATAAGGGCATAGCAGCAACACTTACAACAATGTTCCGATCGAATTTAACATAGTTTTAACTATTTATATAACGCCATGAGGACAAAAGGTGCTCCGGACAACTAAGAGATCTAAGAGATCCTTATATAACATCAAATGTCTTGGTCCGATATTTGACTTGTCTTTGATATATTATTATTTTGAACGTCCGTTAAACAAATCAAACACCACATCGCAGTCTTACATATTACTCAACAAAGTGCTTACAATGGGTCTTTTTTTTAGATTTTTTAGGCAACATCAATGATTTCAGTGGCGCGACAGGTAAAGTAATGTTCTCTGTAGTTTATTCCTAAGTTCCAACTCAATGTTCTCTTACAAACACATTATTTAGTTTGAAACACAGGCGCGGATCAAATATCAAATATAGAAAATCTTCTCGAACTGAGAGGCGCCAATTCTTATATTGGCATTACACATACGGACGAACGATGCGCGCTCGCCTATAATTCAAAACCAGGTTTTGGTTTGTTTATATTTTGTCAATGACGTCATTGATGAATTGGACACAACCATCGTAGCGCTGTATCCGTTTGTATTCCTCCAAAACACCAACAATGTGCTCTGCAATCATACACATGCTGTCGAGCTCGTAACAACATGGCTGCCACATGCGCTTGATACTATCGTATTTGATGATGCATTCGAACAGCTTGACTTGCGTAAAGAAATGCGGCACACATCTATGATCCTGGAGGCATGCCCTGAAATACGAGTAAATCCGGATGGTCCAATCTACAGCAGTCATTTGTTGCATTGTGGCGTTGCTTTTGTAGTCGTACGTCAGGAAAAAGACACAGTTCTTGAGATAATACGAGCGCAGTAGATCCTCGATATCTTTCGTGAAACCCATTTGTTTCAACAGCGGAATAATCGGCGCAATGAAACAAGGTCGACGCAGCGCCTTTGCAAGTCGGTAACCCTTTCGGATTTCTTCGGGTAAGTTCGCTACAATTCGGTTTTCGATGACCGAAAAGCCGATGTCGGCTCGGCGGAAATCGAAATGAAACGTGACTTGCAGAGGGGTGCTCTCGGGCATGTAATCGTGGTGGGTCAGAGGAGTGAGCTCTTTCAGACTCACGCATGGCACAAGGTCGATTTTGATTGGCAGATATTTGTATTCCTCTCCCTTCCATGTCAGACATAAGGCCATGAACTTTTTCTCGTGTATCACATTTGTATGTGCATCAATAACAATACGGCTTTGTTTTTGTCGTTGAATGACTTTATCGACGCATTTTCGCACAAGTTCCGACAATCGATTGTGACGTAACAATCGATCTCGCAAAGTGGGCGATAATGTGATATCGCCTCGTTTCCAATAAGCGTCGCGTTCGACCGTTATGTGTCCGTCTACATCCAAAAACAAAAGGAGAAAGTCAAACTCATTCGGAACCAAGCAGCCAGTCCCTTCCGATGCACTCCCGACCAGGTATGCGATGCACGAAAACAGCGGTTCCGTTTCGGATATTTCCCGCGCTAGACTATTCATAAAATCGATAACCGTTTTACGCACTTCGGTGACTTCTCTGTTTTGTTGATTTTGGTGCTGTTCGTTTGAGGTCATTTGTTCAATGAGCGCAAAAACTGCCCTTTTATCTGTTTTTGCAGCGATGGACCGGTGTATATTCGACGACAGCTTGTCCAGCTCATCAAACCAATCCCACAATTTCTTAAATTCCGGATTCCTAGACTTCCTCACTAAATCATGTATCTTATTTGCGTGCAGAAACCTAATCAGTTTGAGTTGTTCGTCCTTGTTAAGAGCTGCTGTCCTTTGGTCCAAATCGAACGCTTTGATGTTCCTTAGCAACACCATCACATGGCGACAAATGCCGATGTCCAGAGAGGTTTTCAAAATATGGTTATAACCCCAATTGTTCCAAATATGGTCATATTCTAAGTTAGCACTGCGTAGCTGTGGCATATCCTTGTACAAATCCATCAATTTCGATGCATGGGTATGATTGGATACCGGATTGACTTCGTTTGTACTATGAGAATGAACCCATAGCTTATCCAGATTCTGCAGAATCGATGATGAGGCATCCAAACCAAGAGCCGTTTTGAGATGATCCCGCGCTGTCGTTTCATCAACCGCTATGCCATAATCTATACATGCGTTAACGATTAAGTCAATGATAACCGCATGGCCCTTTGACACGATATGCTTGAAGCGCTTTACAATATAGACGTTTAAGGGATTTTTCGTTGAGCGCCAGGGGGAAGGATCCTCTGTACTTAGATTAGTATCTGTGAGTAGTAACTTTGGGTCGCAATATGGAAGAAGCATGTGCACTAGATTTACATCGAAATACTGATCAGCAGCTACATTCAGGCACCTATAGATATATAAAACATGACAATTAATAAACGTTTTTTTATGAGAAGTTTTATTATGTGTAACATGAAAGGTTGGATTTTCGTACATAGAATTGTAGCTGGCATAGATTTTACTATTTTTTCTGGCATGGACCCAGAACATATTGAACGGGGAGAGGGGCCGACATGTTTTTTTCGTTTTCGTTTAACATATTGCAGCAAACGGGTGCGCTCGGCCCGCGTCCCCTCTAGCTCTAAAGCCGCGTCTGATTATATTCAACTAAACATTAAATCGAAAACAATGTATAATGACTTTAACAAGCAGTAGCTCATTAAACATGAAATGAAAGAGTTGTTATAACACATGAGAAATTTAACGAAATTCAACATTAAATAAACGATTATAAATTTCACTGTTGTTTATTGTTTATGGAATCGCAAAAAGTTCGTGATTTTCCAAACAGAGAAAAACAGTAAAACATAACTTGTCATTGACTCAATCCCTCAAACCGTACCTGTAAAGTGCATCTCTTAATACTTCCGGTGAACTGCGCATAAGCAGCATCTGCAGAGTAACCATGTCCGAATTCATGGTCGCAAGTTGTAGACAGTAGCTATCCACTTCGCATATTCGGTTTTCGATGAGATAAGCGGCTAAGAAGGTGTTTCCGGCCGCGACAATGCCGCTTAGCTGGCTTCCGGTTTGTATGGAGACCGGAACTTCCGGTCCGCTTATGGTTCGCACTGTTATCCCCGAAGACGCCATTTTGATTTTTAAAAAAGAATTTAAGGCTAACCAATTTCGGTTTCACTTGTTGACAGTTTTATGTGTTATCTTATGATTCTTTAGAGGTAAAGGTCATGGTTCGCTATGTTATCTCGACAGAATCTTTGCTGGAACACAGTTAACCCAATTTCTAAGAGTTCGGTTTCCTTTTCATTCTTATCAGTGTTATATTTGCTCACAGTTTTATCAATTAATCATCAAATATAGCTTTTGGTTTGAACTACTATTCCGGTAGACTCATTTTTTTTATCAATTACATTACACTTTGAAATGATTCGGTTTCACCTTTTCTTTTAACAAAGTTTATTTATTTCATTCTTTATTTATCTTAAATTGAAATGGGAGATTTATCATAGCATCTTAGAAGCCTATAATATTCAGTTTAACCTGTCTTGTTAACATCTGATTATGCGCAGAAGCAGGGTATCAACATGAAATCATTCGGTTGTACAATGTTAACAGTGTTAAGTTATGTCATGTAATGCTATTTACTGTCTATCATTTCTGCCAATTACTGTGTAGAGTCCTTTTTCAATAAATGGACACTTTTTACGATTTTTGACTTTGACATTATATATATCAGTCATTTGTATATCAATCTAAGTGATTTTCTGTCTCGGGGTAACTTTATTATTTGACTTTAAGTTGTTGAACACAAAACCATTTAATTCTTTAGAATTAGAATGTGCGGTTAAGTTAAAGCATTGCATTTGGAAAAAAAAATGGACTTTTTCAAAAAAAAACGGACACTTGTCGTTATTTTGCTGACATAGGACTATAAAGTTAATATTTTGGTGTTTCATGCTTTTGGGAAAAGCGGAAAGGATAAATTTAGTTTTATTTAGCTCTTATTTTTTACTAAAGAGTTTATAGAGTAGAGACTATATAACTTCAAACACAGGACATATCACATGGTCATTTATCTAGTCTAGTTGTGACTAGAACTTGTCTAGCGGTAAAAAGTTAATGATAGGGGAATCAATATTGATTTATCTAAATAACTGTTTCAAAACAATGTCCCTGAACATATTCATATTGGTTAAATAGCAGGGTGTCCGTTATATGAGTCAAATTGGAAGTGTCCATTAATTGAGAAAGGGATCTACGGTCTTTAGTTTTTGCACTCATCAGAGACTATGGGTGCACCTGTTTTATTGATCGCACGACACTATTTACGGTTCACGATTCCTAAGCAGGCTGGTGTATCACCAAAGGGGTAGAAGTCTAACATTGGTTTCGTTCTTGTGTTGTTACAAAATTAAATCAAAGGATATTCCATGTAATAAACAACATTAATTTTAGTTTATAATCCAGCCACATACTCATTCTTAAATTTTAAAACATAACACAATGACAATAATGTTATCTTTCTGTCTTTGATCAAGTTCTATTTTGAATAATTGCATATTAAAAACTGAATTTACTTTATTCTTAATCAATTTATATCAAAATATATTTTTGACAAAAACAGCATGGTGACCAGAATGAATAATAACATAATTGATGGAAAGAACGTCATTGATTATATTAAAAAAAAACAATTACTTCGAAAACAACTATTAACATTGTTATACAATCAATACCTACATGTATGTATAAATTTTATGGTATGTTCGCTTGTTGAAAATAACAAGGATGCAATTGTAAATATAAACTTTGGGTTATCGAAAGATTTTCCACAACACTGATTATACAGCGACATATTTTTTAACATGACGTGACGTGACTTTAGGCCTATATGAAAGTTTTCCCGGCGTCCTATTTATGTCCCGGAGT
Organism: Hydroides elegans; assembly: GCA_001703475.1. NCBI lineage: Eukaryota > Metazoa > Annelida > Polychaeta > Sabellida > Serpulidae > Hydroides > Hydroides elegans. Next base: position 10,651 of record LQRL01020138.1, read on the forward strand.
CCGAAGATCATAACTTTTACGTCCGACTCGGACGCGACGTCGGTGCAACGTCTTTTATACGTCCGCGACGAATAGGACGTCCGGAAAACTTTCATATGGGCTCGAAGAAAGGCGTCCGCTCAACGTGTTGCCGAGTGGGTGGTATCCCTGTATTAAAATGATAAATTCACCATAAGGATCCGCATTCGATTATTGATTATTCGAATAGATTGGGGGAACCGTAAGTCGCGGTCATACCAATGGATCATAGACTTAAGATACTTTCTTTTATATTATGATTTTACTTCAACTAACTATAAGGGTGTTATCTGTGATTCTGTAAGTACATACGTGTATGCCATGTTGCAATAAATATATTAAACACTTAATGTAAGCTTTCAAAGCTCGGTTCAGCTTGAATAAAAAATGAAGTTTATTTTTATATATGATTCCTCAAACTTCATTGGACATAATTTCAAAACTGCTTTCGTTTTATTATATTTGTTAAAAAGCAAGAATGCCCTTTGCATGTTTTAAAAGACACGTTCAATACACACAGCCACGGATTAGAAACAATTTCTGAACCGAACCGGGAGCGTAAATATATAAGGGCCTGGCCACATTGGAAGTTTTTTCTTGCTTTTATTTCCTAACAACCCTGTCTTCCAATGTATTCCTTATGGGAAACCAAAAAAACAACGAGCTGTTAGGTAGTTTTTACCCGCTTTTTAGTTTCCAATTAGGAATACATTGGAGGACAGGTTGTGTTGGAAATAAAAGCAAGAAGAAACTTCCAATGTGACCAGGCCCTAAAAGCTGCCCGGGGCAGTCTACCGGGGCAGAAATTATATATATATATATACATGTATAAAAGTCATACGGGGAGATCGTGGCGTAGACCCTCTTTTTATCCGTGCCTTTTACTCGCAAAATACACTCTATGTGTTTATTTTAGTCTTTAAGAAGCTATAAAATTACCTGTGACTTATTTGTTGTAGTTATGGTGAATTGAGCATGTAAGGAAAAGGTAAACCACGTGGGAAAGAAAAGAGACGAGGCAAAATTATTGATCGTTATGTAAGAAGAGCACCCCACGAGGTGTTCCTCATAAAAGGTGTTCCTTTTCAAAATTGATCTAGCTACAGATTTTCGAAAAATGCGATCTAGCTACAAGAATTTAGGGAACAGCGCTTACAATAACTTTCTATTTTTTACCCATCCAGTTGAAAATGTTAATTTCTTTTTATTCAAAAACATATAGCTAGGCGTTCTAAATAGAAATGTTATCAAAAATAGGGATTGCATATAAGTATTTCGAGTTTCAACTTTTCACAGAAGGTGTTCCTCCCCCGATTCTAGCTGCTTAGATGAGCGCAATGAGCCCAGCTAGCTACAAAAATAGGAACACCTCTTTTTTAAAAATTGCTCATCTGAATTTGAATATTTGTTGCATATTTCAATGTATCAATTGGTTTTATGCTCATTTTAACACTTTTTAAAAATTAGGTCGTGGGGTGCCCTTCATGTAAGCTTATGTTACATATGCATTAATGCATTTTAAGGCGCTTTTCAACCTGTAACAAAGCAGATTTAACTTAATATTATTAGAACGAAATAACAGCACCTTGATAACTTTTTTTTTCATATTTCAAACGAAAATGAATTTGATCGATATAATTGAATGGATGCAAAAGGCCAAAGACATGAATATATTCATACTCCTATTTGCAATCGTGATTGTAATTTATGTTGGATATACATACCAGCAAAGGGCCGATATATGGAATATTGTCTTTCTTAGTTTGGCAGTTTGCAGTGTGGCACATGAAATAGGTAATAATTTTACTGTGATTATAAGGTTCATGCTTAAATTGTTATACTTGAAATTAATATTTAGATAACATTATTCTCATTTACAGCAGTGAGTTTTTAAGAGGGCTAAGGCATCCAATGATTTTTGCGTATTATACGCAGGAATCCGAGGATTTTCGTGCGCAGATAAGCGCGGGCATCTGCGATTTCTTTTAATAAACTCGTCCATTTTTTCGCGAAGTGACGAATATGCATTTTTTTCGGATATTGAGTTAGGACCAGTTTTGAACAGTGCTTGGCCTTAGGTATAAATTTACTTGATTTGAAAATTCGATCTTTATTATTTTTTTGAGATAGCGAAGTCATATTTGTCGAATAAGTATCGATATGCGCATCTCATTTTTTTGCAAAGTGACGAATAAGTCGAATGTCATTATATCATCAGGGATAAATCTAGGATTTCAGTTTCGTGCGCCGATGGCGTACAGTCGAAATTTGTGTGCGCCATTTTCAAACTGTGTGCGCCGTATAGATATATTGTATAACGGGGATGGAAGCTATCTTTTTATAATCTGGTGGTTCGACAGAGAATCTGGTGGTCCGAAAAAAAATCGGCTCGCACATACGGTGTTCACCTTGAAATTAAATGTTTGTACCGGGCATTAAACGTTCGCTTAACTTACTTTTAAGTTTAATCGCACTTTAGATACTTAAATCGCTATTGGTGCATTTACCGATAGCGTTATTTGCGTATCATAATCAATAATGCCCGTTGATCAATCACCATAATATAGTGTTGGATCTTTGTTCTGTAGCAGATCTAAAAAACCTATATTAAACCCTAATTATATTAAAATAGAGTAACTATAAAATAACGTAACTATAACTGTTGATTCTCACTTCGTTATAAATCATGGTAAACCTATCATCAAACAAATGTACTCAAAAATTAATTGTTGAATCGTAAAATTTAATGAATAGTTTAAGAAATGGGAACTCGTTTCACGTATATGTCTTGATAACTGAGAGGGAGTTAGACATTTCCAAACTCTTCGGGTATCCTTATATCCAATAATTGTTTAAATAGTATATCCCTTGAATTTCTATACACATTAATACTTGGGGTGGTATTTTGCGACTGGCTAGGGGATAATTATATCTATATAAACGGTACGCTTGCTAAGCAAACGATATATCTCGGTATTCTTGACAAAAAAAGAAGATAACCCTTTGGTTCCAAATAAATAAATTGCCAAAGCATGTATTTCTCACCTTTGGTTAAATAAACACATCAATATGTATGAAAGAACAAAGTAACAAAACAATTGAAAAAAACAACCAAAATCGATGTGTTTCACGAAGTTCAGCCTTGATATCCGATCGAATTGGATATTGCTTAAGGGGTTCGGATAGCCAAAAGCTGGACCCCAACCTGCTCTAATCTGAGGAACCGAGGAACATTAATAAAAATAAAAACTTTTCACTTACTGTCTCATAAAAAGTGAAAGAAAAAGTAAAACTAAATAATGACCAAACTGGCCAGAAAATCTGGCGGCCTGTCGGACCACCACTTTCTGAGATCTGGTGGTCCGGCGAATAATCCGACGGCCTCGGACTACCGTTAATTTCAATTCCTGGTATAAGTAAGACATATCAACCACAAACAGAAGCACGGATATAGTCTTTTGTGTTGTAAGAGTGTAATCCCTTTTTCCTAATATTTTGATTCAAATTCCTTAATGGTAAAAATGCCTATTCGTCACTCGCAAAACATGGACGAACTATTGTATGATGTTGGTATCTAACGCCAAACAATGGAGCTTATCTTGATCACTATAAAATCGTTTTGTATGAAGAGCATCTTTATCTTTGAAAAAACTACATTTGCACGTGTCCAACTACCGTAGAACGTCCCAAGTACGACTTGAGCGTTACTTGCGTAAGGATTCGGAGTGCAAGTATCATACTTATGTAGGTAAGTTTTATGCATTTGAAAGTAATGATTTCTTCAAATCATATACCATATTTGTCATTTTGTGATAATATATGCTTTTAGATTCCTCCAAAGGGTTTTCAGTTGTTTAGAATTCCTATTTGACACATTTATATTACTGTTAAATTCTTACTCTATTTCGTGTGAGCATTTATTTTCTGTTCGTTCTTTGTTCCGCATTTTCGTTTATTTGCAATAATATTTAGCCTTTCCTCAACTAAAGAAAACAAAATTCATTTTAAAGATCGGTGTACGGAGTGACATTTTTAGACATGATTTTTGCTATCAGGTAGGTGCATAGGGAATGAGATCGGTATTCAATAATGATCATGCATTTCACGGCTGTTTACGACAGACCCCTTTAGTTTCTTTGAGACAGGTATTCGCTTGCTTAGGATCACAATGCGCCACCTCATTTTTTATTTGGATAAGCTTGTAATCTGAAGACTTATGCTACAAAATCGTAAATTTTACCTTAAATTGATGTACTTTACATGATTATTTAAATGTGTTGCCCCATGTGAAT